>JAUCNQ010122139.1:0-10545 GCA_032352715.1 Bougainvillia muscus
GCTTCTGCAATGAATGCACGTTTGTATATGCCTGATGATTATACAAATAAAAGAATTGGTGCATGGTGTGCTAAATCTCATGATCATGCCAAAAGTAAAGATGGTTATGTACAGGTTGATTTAGGGCAACAAAAAACAATCTCTTACATTGCCACCCAAGGTATTAATTTATGTTACAACCTCTAACAAAAGTCTATAAAATGTTTCTTAGCGGAACGAAAAAAATCATTCACAGTCTAATCTACAACACCGAAGATTTCACCCTTGTGTATATAGGCTACATGCGTTCCATCCTGCGGGATTGAACGCATGTATACTATACGCACAAAGGTAGTTACAGCGTTACTGTCGTAGATTAGACTGTACGTAAACTCTTTTTTTTTTATAGAAACAGTCAAATCACTGTTAAATTAGGTTAAATTAATAAAATAGACAATCAAAGTGTTTTTACGTCGTGTGTGCCAGCTGGATTTGTTGCTTGAATTAAATTAAATTAAATGTGCCTGATTATTTGGACTTGCTTCAGGACCATTTTGATACAATCAGACGTTAACCCTATTGCGCATGGGGGGGGGGGGGGAAGGGGGCGGATTTACCCTCCGCCCCTAGCAGATTTTCCGCCTATTACAAGGAACATATGTGCCAAATTACAACTCAATAACATATTCCTAGCAGATTTTAGGTCGCCGGGGGGGGGGGGGGAAAATTTACCCCCCCTGTCAGGTTTTTTTTAATAACTTTTGTTTTACACAAGCAATTGAACTGAAACTTTATGACTTTTACTAAAATGCTATTGGGCACGTTTTCCGTAAATTTACCCCCCATGCCTACGTGTAACCATTGCCCCCCCCCATGCACAATAGGGTCAAAGGGTTGAAGACTCATTACTTATAACACATTACTATAAATTAGTCTTTTAATATTTATATCTTCTTTACCTCTCCATCGTGATGCTCTAAGCAAGGCTAGATCCTTCTCTAATTCTCATTAGCGAGTTTACGCACAGTCAAATCTACGACGGGAACGTAGAATTAGCCTTTGTGTATATAGGCTACTTGCATTCCACCCTGCAGGATGGAATGCAAGTAGCCTATATACACAAAGGTAAATAAAGCGTTGTCGTCGTAGATTAGACTGTGCGTAAATTCTCATTATCAAATGTTAAACTACGTTAAGAAATTAATTACTTGAATTACTTATTAATTACTTTTTCATCTTTTCCGATGCTTGGGTGATTCAGTTCATAATTCACTACTGCCCCAAATTTTCTGTACAATCCTTTACCTCTTTGCTTTTTGATTTTTTTAAAGGTCGTGATAAATATTTTGAGCGCATCAGTAAATTCAAGATTCAATACAGTAATGATGGCAGATCCTTTAATGCATACCAAGAAGCTGGACGAGAAAAGGTAAGTAGGCTCAGTACCATACGCAAGGATAATTGTTTCTTTATGTCGTACATAAGTATAATCCCGGTAACTTGAACCCGGATAACTCGAACTCCCTTTAACTCAACCTATTTCCCTCGGTCCCTTGAAGCTTTCCTAATGCATAACAGCTTCTCGTAACTCGAACATTCGTTAAGTCGAACTGTTTCCTTGATACCTTAGAGGTTCGAGTTACCGGCACTTCACAAAATCCAACTGTATCCGGACTTTTTTTCAGTCCGTATTCGTCCGTATTAAGACAGAATGCTAGCATTCTGTCTTAATACCGACGTATACAGACTGAATACAGGAGTAGACGGACTGTATAAAGTTCCGGATATGGCTAGATTTTGCGCAGTGCAGGAGTTTATGATACATAAATATTATGTCGTATTTTATCTTCTTATAAGATATTTAAGTATTCCTTAGACCTACCTTTTCAACCTTGGGACCGATATATTGCTAGAACCGTTTTACTACTGTATACTGTCCAAAAAAACCCATTTCGGAAATCATAATTTTCATTCCGCGTTTAGTGCCTTGTGGACACAAAATAGGCACAACGATGCTCCTCTCGTACGTTAATTCTTTCAGTGCCACAAGCCAGTGGCGGATCCAGCCCTAGTCAGAGCATTACGGTGGAGCACAATTATTTTTAATTCTTAATAACTTTATGTATGACTCTGGGTCTTAAGAGATCCAGCGTCATACATAAAGTAATTAAAATTAATGACGTTGAGTATCCCTCTTACTGCTGTGACTAAGTAAAAGCATATTCTGCGTCCGCCTCTGAAAGCCGCTCTGTGATAGCGAATCATTGTTTGATTTCATGATGTGAAACTAGTTATGTTTTTTTACCTTACCTAGAACTCGTTTACATGAAGTCTTTCTATAGGCGAAATGAACTGTCATGGCTTCTGTGATTGGTTAAATTTTTCCGACGGAAAAATTTAACCAAACACAGAAGCCATGACAGTTTATTCCGCCCGCAACGAATTTCATATAAACGTGACCCTAGATAGGACGTCAAACAAATAATATCTTTCACATTTTTGCTCTTTTTTTAGGTATTCGATGGTAACTGTGATCATGTGACTCCTGTGTTAAACAAGTTCAATACTCCAATTCAAGCAAGATATATTCGTTACATCCCAATCGAATGGAATTACCCATGTTTACGTATGGAATTATATGGTTGTTAAGTAATGGAAAGATATTTGATTACTTGTAAAGGACCGTCCACAAAATTCGTATTTTGATTACCTGTAACTTATTCGTGTTAATTTCATTATGTTTCTTTTAGGATGTCTTCCATTTGTGTTAATAATACAAACAGAATAATAGTAATTAGGACGAAAGGACGTCGTTTAAATGTCATTATTGAAATTGTGTCGGTTAACAGGGCCGTCGAAAACGGGGAGCCTCCCCCCACACTTTTGATGTCGAAATTGGTTTTATGTGGAGAAATATACAACTTTATAACTATAGTGGAGCTCTGCCTCCTCCCCCCCCCCCACTTTGAAATCCATTTCGACGCTATTGGTTAAGGTACCCTATAAGAATGATAGACCCTTTCACTTTAAAAGTTATCAGTGTCAACCAAAAAAAGACCTGTACGCAGAATTCGTAAAGATATTCTATTTCATTTCAGAAGCATATATTGTATTTGTTTCATGGAAATGGTAACACGGTGTATTACCACTTACTGATTTTATCAAAGAACTTGCAGAAATCTAGAGTTTTGCTCAAGATTACTGCGGCAGTTTGCTTGATATGAATGTTAACAGAAAATATTCCTGTTCTTAAGGTTCATCTCAAAAATTCGCTTGAATTCGCTTCACAAATCGCTTTATTTTCACCTCAGATGAAGTGTTATTGTGCATACAAAGTATCCACAAGAACACTTCATCTGAGATGAAAATTGACAGGAATGAAGCGAATTTATTAAGCTAATTTTTGAGACGAGCCCTTATGCAGTGTATGATTTAAGATATGGAAATTGTAGACGACACTACACAAAATCCAACTGTATCCGGACTTTTTTTCAGTCCGTATTCGTCGGTATTAAGACAGCATGCGAGCATTCTGTCTTAATACCGAAGTATACGGACTGAATACTGGAGTAGACGGACTGTATAAAGGTCCGGATACAGCTGGATTTGCGTAGTGCGATTCTACTTGTACAATTAAAATATAAAAAAGTTTACTTTTATGATTGTATTATATTACTTCCCAAACTTAATGCCTTGGTTACATTTTTAAGTAGTCTAATACGTCTACACAGAAGGTGTTAGTAGTCTAAGATGTCACCACAGAATGTTCAGTAGTCTAAGACGTCTACACCGAAGGTTTATTAGTCTAAGGCGTCCCCACAGAAGGTTTAAATAAATTCCCTGAATAACAGATTTTCTCTACACGTCAAATAATCATATGTAGGTTCTCTCTACGGAAGCAGCCATCTGTGCGTGTTCTTCAAATTATGTGTTCTGTAAATATTTGAAAAATTCCTACAGAAGTATCCTTGGTGGAGTTCATTTTTAGCATTAAAAATACACTCAACCATGATCGATTTTTTAGAGATTTGCTGCATATTTACAGAACAGATATTCTGAAGAACACCTCTGGAGGGATGCTTCCGTCTCTAAGCATCAAATAATCATATGTAACCTGAATGGAATGTAATCCCCATTTCAGTGGTAGATCCAGCCCTAGTCAGAACAGCACGATGAAGAACTAAACGTTTTAATTCTTAATAGCTTTGTGTATGATAATGGGTCTTTAAAGACCCATTATCATAATAATGCAATTAAAAATTAATGAGCTTGAGCATGCTTTCAATCTCCATTATAATGCTTTGACTAGGTAAAAGCATGTTCTGAGTCCGCCCCTGCCCATTTTCATACAGTATTTATTGTTATTTGGAGGATTGTGTGGATAAAAGAAAATTAGTTAAGTCAGATATATTGGACAAAATACATATTGGTGTATTAAAGTCAGTTAAAGTCAGATATATTGGTCTCGAAAAAACTTTCAGTGCAAAAACCGGCCGCCATCATGGATTTTCGCGCCAAACACCGGAGTTCTGGAATCCGCGAAATCCGCCCCTCCCCTTCCAGGTAGATTAGGGTTAAGTCAGATATATTGGACAAGATTAATCTTTTATAAGACAACGCTATACAAAATATATTTAAAACCCTGTTTCGTACAAACATTGAACCGTCTGTTATACTACAGCATAGACGACAAACTGAACAAATACCATATCCTATAGGACTGTAGACTCGGATTATAGTACTGCGTCCAGTTGTTAAAATATACACGAGTCTAAGGTTTAATCCGGGAATAAATCTGACGTTAACTGACATTGCATAAAAAATCGGGATTACATTCCGTTTATATAGATTATTTAACTTTAAGAGTAAAGTAAAACAATCATATATGTAAACAGAATTTAATAATCTCAATTCTCATGTTGTAAAATCAGCAGAGTTAATATAATCTGATTTCATTGGTGAGCGTCAAATTTAATGCGCCCAATCTCGAATCCAGGGCATTTATACTAAAACTTACATCCAGACATTTATTAACTATTACAAGTTCATTAGTTATATTCACGATCTTTGTGCTGAATCTAAAACTGTCTAAAGCATTTGCTTTAGACAGTTTTAGATTCAGCACAAAGATGCTAAATAACCTTTTAATAAATAATAAATGATGATTAGCCTCGAATAAATAGTCATAAATTTGTTAAACTGTTAAAAGTTTAAGACTTGTGTTCTCCATTTTATTGCTGATCTCTGGATATCAGCTTATCTTTCTAGATAGTTGATAAAAACTCAAGGCACTATCTAAAGGTCCGCATATGCAGCGGGAAAAAATACCTAAAGCCAGAAAAGGAAAATAAATATTTATAATTTTTTTTTTTATAATAGAAATGCTTTGGTCCAAAAACTAAAAAACTAATCCAATAGATTATAATAGTTAAATATATGGTAATAGGCCGGGTCGGATCCAAGAGTAAGCAACCACCTGCGAAACTCTTCGCACGTTCTTACCCACTATTTTTAAGCTTCCAGATCCGTCTCTGATAGCTCTCTGAAGTCTTTGCTGAAGAGCAGTACAAGCTATTACACTGCATGACAATCGAAAATCGGGTAAACAGTGGTGGATCCAGCCCTAGTGAGAGCAACACGATGGAGTATAATTACTTTTAATTCTTAATAGCTTTATGTATGACGCTGGGTCTTTAGAGACCAGCGTCATACATAAAGTAATTATAATTAATGACTTTGAGTCTCCATCAGATGGCTGTGACTAGGTAAAAGCATGTTCTGAGTTCGCCTCTGGTAAAGGTGCTCTAGATACATCTAAATTCGTCATTTTGATGTCACTGCGTGAAAATCCGGATAATCCGTTTCGGATTACATATAATTATTTGACATTTAGAGAAAATCTGGAACAGATTTTCTCTAAATGTCATATAATCATATGTAGATTATCTGTGAATTTCTTGAAGGTGATGAAAATTTTGTCCGACAAAGGTATGTCCGATAAGGTAAACATTATTATACGATTATCTTTAAATTAAGCCTTCACTGCCTGAATGATATTACAAATGGTTCAGGATTGTTTAAGTATGTACGACCAATTAATAGACACTATACAGTGGCGAATCCAGTCCTTGTCAACGCAACACGAGGAAGAGCTAAACGTTAATTCTTAATAACCCTCTGTATGATGATGGGACTAAGCTTCTGTATAATGATGGGTCTAAGAGAACCATCTTCATACATAAAGCTATTATAATTAATCACTTTGAGCATGCTTTGAATCTCCATTTCAGTGCTGTGACTAGGTAAAACCGTGTCCTGAGTCCGCCTCTTACTATAGGCATTAAAGAAATAATCTACATCCACATTGTACACACTTTAAATCGTTTCATTTCCATCTCACGTACCATGTCTTCGTGCATATAATATGCACAAAGACACTTCTTCCGAATGAAAATTGATATGAGTTAAGCAAATTTCGGAAAGCAAACTTGTAGTTTCTAGTGACGGATCCATCCCTAGTCAGAGCAACATGAGGAAGAGCTAAACGTTTTAATTCTTAATAGCTTTCTGCATGATGATTAGTCTTAAGAGATACAGAAAGCAATTAAAAATGAATTACTTTGAGCATGATTTAAATCTCCATTTCATGTTCTGAGTCCGTCTCTTGTTCCTCAGTCTTTTTATTATCACTGTTTTCACCCTTGGCCCAGCCTATTGAAAGTGACGGTTGGTTTTCACCAGACGGACCCCCCCCCCCTCTAGTCTTTATGTGGTTACTAACAATGTCTGTTGATTTTCTTTTATTCCATTTTATTTAATAACAATTTCTGGATTCATTAATGATTTTCTTCTTATAACTAACAGTATAGTACCAATAAATATAATAATAATATGTGCACATCCAACAATAGCTATATAATCAAATAACAATGCCGAAGTTGATAATGCAACTAAGCCACCTAAACGATACATAGCTAAACGAATACTATCAACAAATGTTTGAATTTCAGATGATACCATTTTAGCTAAACAACCAACTAAAAAAACTTCTTCAGTAATAATAAGAAAACTATAAAATATATCCATTAATGTAAATAAACCTATAGTAAGTGGTAAACAATTATTGTAATGTGATAAAAACATAAAGGTACCTTCAATAACAATAATGGATGATGTTGCACATAAAGCTATAATGTAAATACATGAATCTGATAATGTTTTTAATATCATTATAATACATGCTATAATACAAAATACACCACTACCAAATACAACGATGTTAACTTCAACAATATTCCAATGGATGACGTCAACAATTAACATAGGTAACCATATATCAAAACTTACAACAAAATAATTTTCAAAAAATGCTGTGAATAATATTAAGCATGTATCGATATTTGTAATTAATTTCTTTAATACATAAAATGTTGATAATTTATTTGTTCTATTATTATTGTTGTTGTTTTTGTTGTTTTTGTTGATGTTGTTTTTATGATTATTTATTATTAATGGTGTTTTTTCATTTGTATTTTTAAAATATGATATTGTATAATTTGCTGTTGTTGATGTTGCGGTTGTTGTTATTATTATATGATTTTCAAAATTTTCATTTTGAATTTCATCTACCACTTTGAATTCTTTAGATTTTTCATTTTCTTGTAATTTAAAATCTTCCTCCTCCTCCTCATTATCTTCATTATCTTTTACTAATAAATTATAATTTGAATTTAATTTGCAGTTATTTGACTGCAAATTAAATTCAAATGATAATTCTTTATCTATTTTTTCAATTTCAGCTTTCATGTCATATTCCTTCGATAAATCATAAACCATAAATATTGACATTAGAAATGCAATAAAAAACATTAAAGCTAAAAACAATCCAGGTGCATTTACATAAGTAATATGCCATTTACCAATAAAAAAATTTATATTTTTAAAAGCAAAATTAACACCAGGTCCACCAACAAAACCAAATGAAAATGATACACCCATTATTGATAAATATTTTGATAATTCATCTTTCCGAAAACAACGTACTAATTCACCAGAGATTACCGAACGTAAAGGTCCACCCATACCAGATAAAAAACGCCCAAGTAATAATAAATACGGTGAAAACTGTAATGTATAAATAATATTCCCAATAACAACAAGAAAATTTAAAATTAAAAATGTAATTTTTATTCGACGATATTTATCAATAATACGGCCAAGTATTAATGCAAAACTCATTGAAGCTGTTAAATATGATGCTGAAATAATACTATAATATAGTTTGGGATAATTTGGTTTTACTAATTCATTCAAATATAACCATAATGTTATAAATGTTAAACTAAAATCAGCTCCAATTAAAATATTTTCAAATGCAAATGTTATTAATGATAATTTACGTTTTTTTAACCACTTTTCATACGCTTGTTTTGATAACATTTTTGCAAGTTTTTTTGGTTCTTTTTATGTGCTAAAAGAAAGAGAAGACAGAATCATAGTACATTTAAGACGGATTCAGAACATGCTTTTTATATAGTCACAGCAGTTGCATGGAGACTCAAAATCATTCATTTTTAATAGCTTAATGTATGGTGACGGTCTCTTAAGACCATCACCATACATTCGCTCTTAAGAATTAAAGCTTTTAGTTAATCTGAGCGTAAAGGCCCACATATCTTTCTTTCGATAACATTTTTGCTGTTGTTTTTGTTTTGTTTTGGGCGCTAAAAATAAGAGAAGTATAGAATTATTGTATGATATCAGAGGAAGATTTAGAGCTATAAGAAAGAGGGAATAGATTCATATACTTGGGTAGGAGTCAGGGTATGTATTTTACATAGTCGCAGCATTAAAATGTCGACGTAAAATCCATTAATCTTTAATAGCTTAATGTATGGTGATGGTCTCTAAAGAGAACCCTTACTATACATTGTGCCCAGAGGCTGACTCAGGACACGGTTTTACCTAGTCACAGCACTGAAATGGAGATTCAAAGTATGCTCAAAATGATTAATTCTAATTATAGCTTTCTGTATGATGATGGTCTCTTAAGACCCATCATCATACAGAAGGCTATTAAGAATAAAAACGTTTAGCTCTTCCTCTTGTTGCTCTGACTAGGGCTGGATCCGCCACTGGTGCCATTAAGACTTAAGAATTACTTCGTCATACAGTTGAAATTTACAGGTAAAAGTGACAAAGAGAACAGAGGTATGAGAAAAATACTTTGACATAAATTTTAAATTAATGATGAACAATGTCGGATTCAGATCTAGTTGGAACACCCACTGCACGAAATCCAACTGTATCCGGACTTTTTTACAGTCCGTATTCGTCGGTATTAAGACAGAATGCGAGCATTCTGTCTTAATACCGACGTATACGGACTGAATACGAGAGTAGACGGACTGTATAAAAGTCCGGATACAGCTGGATTTTGTGCAGTGACCATGATGAAGATTAAAAGCAATTATTTTAAAAAGTTAACAAATGATCATTAGCTTTTAAAAGGCTAACGATTACTTGTTAAACTATTAAAAATTATTGAGTTTGTTCCCTTCCTTTTCGCGCTGACTATAGATTTATAGACTGGATCCGCCTATGATGAAATGCAGTGACGGATCCAGCCCTAGTCAGAACATTACGATGGAGCGCAATTAGTTTTAATTCTTAATAACTTTATGTATGACAATGGGTCTTTAGAGAGCCATTGTCATACATAAAGTAATTCAAATTAATGACTTGTCTGTCAATCGGACGCTTTTCCTTAAATTATCAAGGAAAAAATTGCTCCTCTTTTGTAATAGGGACCTAAAAATACCTAGTTTTCAAAGAAAACTAGGTATTTTTAGGTCTCTATTACATAAACATTGTCCTTTTTCAACTGCTCGGACGCTGTCCTCTTCTTCTAGAATAGGCCTTGTGTGTTGTTAAAATGATCACGATCTACAACAGTGGTGGATCTTGCCCTAATCAGAGCATCACAAAAAAGAAATAAAAGTGTTTAATTGTAATACCTTTGTGGATGATGATGGATCTTTAGAGACCCATCATCATCGAATATATATCAATTAAATATTCATGAGTCTCCATTTTACTGCTGTAACAAAGTGAAAAAATGTTCTCAATCCACCTCTGAATTCCTATCGCAAATCGTTCTCTTTTCTTCACTGGAGAAATCTCTTTGTACTCTTGGTCCCCTAATTGTAGTCGTGAGTGTGTTTAGGATGGGGGAGAGGGGGAGGTTGGCATTCCCCGTCATATTTTTAGATTTGGGGGAGGGTGCATTCTGTCTCGTGGACATTTTTCGTCTCGTGGACATATATTTCTGAATGATGTGTTAATGCTACTCTTATGTCATAAAACCTGGCACAGTAGTACCACATCATAAGTCCGTTTTAATTATGACGTCATCGTCTCGGCGATGACGTCATTATTTGACGTTTTTCAGGACTTTTACTATTTCCACAATTTAACTTCCCTAGAGAAAACACTGCACAAAATCCAGCTGTATCCGGACCTTTATACAGTCCGTCTACTCCAGTATTCAGTCCGTATACGTCGGTA
>JAUCNQ010122150.1:475-10545 GCA_032352715.1 Bougainvillia muscus
CCCCCCCCCCCCCCCAAGTAGGGCTCCGTCAGGTTTTCAGCGGCAGTAAAAACCCAAGGTTAACAGTGTTAAAGGAAATTATTTTGGAAATAACGTTGTAGTTTTTCGATATTTTTAAGATGAAACAAGCAAATAATGATTGGTGGTTCTGACTAATAGCCAGTAACAGCAAAAATAGTAATGCTGTATACCTGAAATCTTTTCAGAAAATGCTGTATAGATTTGTACTAATTGTTGCAAAGTTTCAAGAAGATAGGAGCATTGCTTCAGAAGTTATTAAAAGAAGTTTAGAGGGGTTTGTGTGTGTATAAGAACCCACCAACTAAATCAAGTCTCCACCAGCAGAAAGTTTTCATGTTAGTTTTGAAAATAAGGGAATAGATATGATTAATTTAAATAATATTTTCCACTCTGCAGATGTGCTAAATTCTGTTCCATCCTTAGGAGATCAGTTTGAAACGACGACTGTGGTTTTCTCATAACTGAACCAATCAGTTCGAAGATATTTAATTTTAATAAATTCGTGGCTAATATCAATTTGAACGAATTTGTTAACTATAATATCATCTTACCATGTGATTGTCGTCATATTTCTCCTTATAAAGATCTTCACCATGGACATATAATTTCAGGTGATTTAAAACTTTCTGATGATCGACTCCGTAATCTATTTTCGAAAGGTCCTAAATATAGAGAACCTAGGAATATAGACTGTAGAAAAGTCAGGAGTAGCATTGCAGATGGCGTTCACGATTTCGTTTTAATTTGGAAAACGGAAAACGGAAGTGATTCGTAAGGTAGATCAAAGAATTGTAAATTTAAGCAGCATCAAAAATTTGATCGTGTAAATGAATTTTTAAAATGGAAAACCTCCAAGGAATGTCTTCAAACTCTACATTCTAAGTATGTTATTGTTTCAATTGATAAAGCAACAGGTAATATGGCTTTCATTTGCAAAAGATTCTATGTCACTGCCCTTGTTAATGAACTAGGTTAAAAAATTGAAGCAGGTAATAAAACTTATAAAAAGCTTGGTGGTAGTTTGGATAGAATTATTAAACAGCAATCTACCTGTCTTAAAAATAAGTTTAAGCTCGAACCTTCAGCTGAAAACCTTTGTCTTCCTCATATTTACTGCCTACTTAAGATGCACAAAAATATTATTAAATTTCTGTTTATCATTGTATCTCCAGGGTGTGCTATTAAACCTCTTTCTAAGGCATCTTTCTAAGGCATCTATTTATGAATTATTTTTCCATCAAATTGAGGATTACAACAAAAAAGCATTTTTTTATAGTGGTGTAAAAACATTCTGGGTAATCCAAAACAATGAACCAGTTATTAATAGTATTCATAGGATTAACAATAAACGCCGAGCTAAAACTATTTCAACACTTGACTTTTCAACATTGTACACTAAAATTCCACACGATAAACTTATTTCAGTTTTGAATGATCTTGTCGATTTTTGTTTTCAAGGTGGTCAACGTATATTCTTGTCAGTTACCAACTCAGGTGCTAGGCGGACCGGCACTCCAACTAAGCTGGAGATTGTGTTTGATAAGATATCTGTTAAAGACGCCTTAAAGTTCCTTATGGACAATTGTTATTTTACGTGTGGTGAAACCATTTTTAGACAAGTTATAGGTATTCCAATGGGTTCAGATCCTGCACCATTTTTTGTGAACTTATTTTTGTACTACTACGAAAGTAAGTGGTTAAAAAACTTAAAAAGGACGGATATGATTACAGCTAGAAAATGTTCAAATACCTTCACATTTATTGACGACCTTAATGCAATGAATGATGGAGGAGAGTTTGAAAAGCATATTTTGGAGATCTACCCAACAGAATTTGAACTCAAGAAAGAGCACGGTAACACCAGAGTTTCTTTTCTTGATCTTGATATTTCTCATAATAATAGGGTTTTTGATATTAAGTTGTTTGATAAGAGAGATGCTTTCCCTTTTGAAATTGTTCGAATGCCTCACAAAAGTAGCAATATGCCTTCTAATATCTTTTATGGGGCAATAAGTGCAGAAGTCCTGCGCATGTTCAAGCAGGGTGCGGATAAAGATAAAGAGTTATTGCGTTGTTAAAAAAGACATATGGTAGACATGAAGTTCTTGGTCAGTTTGAATCCACTGCCAAGAATTTCATAAATCTACTATTTCAATTGAACAACTGGAGAACAAGTGAATGTAAAGATGAGTGTGGTGAATGAGTGCGTAAGTGAGTGGGTACGTGAGGGTGCGAGTGAGTGTGTGAGTGAGTCAGTGTGTTCATGTCTGTTGTCATATTTCTATTAAAATCTGAGAGACTGCTTTGCTATCGATGACCATTAATTGGGCCTCCTATGCAGGTGAATCCGCTCAGTCTCTGATACATAATCCAGTCTAGCATCAAGGTTCGAAACTGAACTGCTTATGTATCACTAATGTTGACAATTTCATTTGTTATTTTTCATTATTTTTGATTCTGTCGTACCGTGTTAGTTTAATTTAAGAGCAGTTATTGAAAGTAGTGGTTGGTAGCGCTCCACTGGTGTGTATGAAGTGTGTCGGTGGCGCCTCACACAAGTGCCTGATAAGTAGAATGTCTCAGGTAGTGTTTTGGTTCTTACGTGGAAAGATCCATTGTATTTTGATTTTGTCGTAAACTAAAGGAATTGTATTATTTGCTGGTTTGTAGATTGTATCCACTTGTATGTTTGATATGCTAGTACTGTTAACTTTTTAGTGTGGATTGAGTAACCTGAATATAAGTCTTCATTTATTGATCTGCATGACTTATCTAAGATGTGGTACTAATAGGGTTAAGTCTAAGATATCTGAGATAGACTTAACCTGCAGTTGTAGACTCTGAGATAGTTTTTAAATTTTAAATTTGTAGTATTTAAATTAGTTTGGTTTGAATTAGTGTAAACTACAATGCTGGACAAAATATTTTGGCCCTATTGCTACGGAATGAACAACTGGAGAACCACAAGTTCAACTACTTTTCTTTTTATAACCTCGAAGATGGTTTTCCACCAGCTCGCATGATCATAGTAGAGTTAAGACTTAAGACGTGCGGACGACCCGCCTTTGAAAACTCGATTTTAAGCCAGTTTCAGGCTACTAGGTGCCGGATCTGGCAGAAGGCTATATCGGTTCCTCTTTGAAATCTCAAATTACCAAGTCTTTGTCACAAGCATTGATCTGACAAAGCTTCACATTCATACGTTGGAGCGTTTCTATACGCCAAAAGTTCCAAAGAATGAGTGCAATTCTCCCCTAAGCCAGAAAAACTATATAGTGCCAAATATTTTGTCCCATATTGTAGTGTCATAACAACATGAAAGAAATGAATAATAATAGTAATAATGATGTTACCGATAAATTTAAGTTTGTTTTGCGTTGAGAGTTTTGGTTGTGACGTCAGCTTCAGTAATTTGCCGCAAGATTCTTTCTTTTCTCACGGGCTTCTTTGTTTTGTCTTAAAATTCATGGTTTCATCATGGTTTTGTCATGGTTTTGTCATGTGCTTCTTTGTCTGAGGGTGTGTTCAAACTAGTGCTTTAACATTTAAAGCACATTTTATAACACGCTATAATAAAGCAGGGTGACGGTATATTCAAAGAAGCTTTAATAAACAAATGTGTTTCTGGACAATTTTTAACATAACACCCTAAAATATTCTTGAGGCACTAAATAGCATCCTATATTGCACACAATTCATCATATAGTGGTACATTTGGGATAAATGATGACCTTAACCTTTGCAGGAAAATATTGTACGAGCGTTGATAGTCACACACGTTTCTTGCTCTGCTATCTCATGTGTTTTTTATAATGACGAAGTCTTTTTAATTAACTTTATAAATACTTCATGTTTACTGTTGCGCATACTATATGGTTTTATTATTTATCTACCTTATAGCAACTAATGCAAATATAAAGAGTCCTCTTGAGGGCTCTTTATTTTTTTGCCCTTATTTAGCGCTACTGTTTAAAATTGAAAGGAAAATGTTGTAAGCAAGGTGTGTTCACATCAGGAAAATCATTTGAGCGCGCTTTAGTACAAATAAAGCATGCTTTAAATTTACAGTGTGAACCCACCATTACTGTGAATGTTTTTATTTGTTTCTTTGTTTGGCGTTTTTTTGTTTTTGTTTTTATAACTTGTATAGGTTTTGATAACCTAATGTACAGTGCCAGGTTGTAAGGAATCTCAAGCGCCATATATTAAGCCATTAAAAATGACTGACTTTCGGTTTTATGTTATGTCTAAGTAAAAGTATGTAGTGCTTCCACCACTGTGAACGAACCTTCTTACTCTCCTGTACCATTGCATCTAAAGTACATGTTCATATCCAATCTTCATATCCATTTCAGAAAACGTTTTGATCTGGATCGGGTGAAAAATAAACGATTTATGAAGGAAAAATTTATTCTACTTATGTCTGTTTAGAAACGCTGTAAACAAAGGACCACCTGCTCATAAATGGCGTCAGCCAGTCCTGCATTAAACAAAAAGGTAAAAGAAGAAGAATGCAAATTCCTTTGCTTAAACAAAGTTGCAACCTTCAAATCGCAAGAGCTTTTAGAACATCTCAGTGCATCATCTGATATTGCTCAAAAAATCCCATCTACCCACATTGGCGGAGAAGCTTTATCACGAATATTACAAACATTAACTAAGAAATTTATTAAAAATAACCTAAAAGCTCTAGGTTTTGCTGATAATAAGAAAAAGTTTTACTTTACTAATTCTGGGGGTAAAAGTGTCTTCAAACCATGTATCAATATAAAATATCTTGACACAACACCAATTACACAAATTCTAAAGAACATACCTGTATTTCCAACATGTGACCAAGAGTATTCACCAGTTAATTTTTCCAAAATTAAACATGACCCTCAGACTCTATGTACCAATAATACAGTTTGTTGTGGCATATGTCTACATTGTTATCATTGTGGAAGCAAATGTGATTTATCCTATGTAGATATTGAATTAATAAGACAAATGCGTAATAAAATTCATCTCAGTCCTGAGGAATTTGAAGACGTAAATATAGAAGTAAAACATAACCCGAGTAGCCAGAAAGCACAGGAATGGAGAAACAATTTGAAAGCATTAGTGTTGAATCTGCAGAAAGTTTGTTCTACCTTATCACAAGGATCATGCAACAGTGACTGCCCGAAGTGCAAGCTGTTAAACAATGTTTTGAATAAAGATATGGATATGTACTTATACGAGTACTATGATACTAAAAATGAACTGTTGCTATACCGTCAAGCCTTATATAGTCAAACTGAAGATATAAAAAACTGTGTTACCAAAAACTCTCAACAGATTTTGCAACGGATTGATGTGGAGGAAACAAATATAACTGCGAGCTTTAAAGTAAATACAGGGATTTTCCAATTCATGGAATTTAATAGGCTAAAAGACCCAAACTCAGAACATTTCCTGGCCACAACAGAGCAATTTGTTGATAAATTAGATGAACTCATCAAATTACAACTTGAGGTGCATTCAGGGCATAAAGACTACAAGGTATTCTTACAAGAATTTGAATTTACCCGAAATATGTCAGTTGTATCCACAACGGTGCACACAAAACTAAGCGTTAAAGGAGCCAGCATTCCAGATTGCTATAAGTCTATTCACAAAAGGGAAATGCGGAGCTTATGTCATCAAATTGCGCAGGCTTTTGCGGAGGTTCTAAACAAATTCATACCTGGTGCGACTGTGAAGTACAAGCCACCCCCTAAAGTATCATCAATCTTTGTTTACTTTGAAGTTAAAAGTACTTCAACGAGCCAAGAAGAAACGAAGATAGCTGTACGTAACGCAATTCAAAGTGATATCTTCAAGCAATTTTTACTGGATCAAAAGCTGCCAATAGATGACATATCAGTGGAATATCTAACTGCTCCAATTAATGATTCTAAAGTTAAAAGGAAAGATCATTTGGCTGTTCGTTACTGTATACTTGGCTTAATGTTAAACGATGTCGATTTCGAAAAAGTCACAAAGAAAGCGCTTCAAGTAATCTTTCAGAACAATGTTAAGGTGAGGGTTTTAATTTGCGGGATGTATTTTTCTGGAGACTGAAACCAAGGACCGTTCTTTTTGAATTTTGAACGAGGACGGAGCAAAAACATCTTACCATGCTTTCGTCCTCTTACAAGGTCAGATAGAGATAATAAGTCATGCAGACGATGTCACCTCTTAAGTACTGTTTAGATATTACTACACGAAGTTCAATGGAAAATTAATTGTAATGTTACAAATGATAAGTGACTTTGGGAATGAAGGCATTACTATTATGCGATTAATTGCTGTTCGGCATTGTAGTTTCTTTTTCATGTCATATATTTTTTTCCGGTTATTTCTTAGTTATTTAGAAAGCACTTCTTCCACACTAAAAGTCTGCGAAGTCTCCCAAATTGTTAAAGGAGTGACGTATGAAACCTCACTTCTTCTTAATAGACTTGGCAGACTTTAGGCAAAATCAGTTTTACTTTCTCTGAAATTTTTGTGTTTGATTGTACTTTGAAAGATTACTTTTATCCCAGTGGGACGTCCAGCCCTAGTCATAACATCATGATGGAGAAAAAACGCTTTTGCAATTTTTGATCAAAGATCTTAAGAGGCCCATCATCATACATAAAGCAATTAATAATCCACGACTTTGAGTCTCAGCTTATTTGCTTTGACTACAGAGTCCGCCTCTGTATCATGTTAACCTTACCTAAGCTTGCGATTGGTAATCAAAGGTATTGTTACATTGTTGACCCTCTTCTTCGATACAACCAAAATGGCTTCAGAGCTGGAAGAACCACAATTAGCCAAATTCTGTCTCTACGTCGACTTATTGAGAAAGCAAAATACACTAAAATTGATTCAGCTTTTGTCCTTGGTGATTTTAGTAGTTTGATTCTATTGATTGTACCAAAATGTTCGAAATACTGAAACTATTTGGCATTCCTAACCAAATCATTGAAAAGATCAGAGCCTAATAAATAAAAACAACAGCTGCAGCACGCACTTAAGAATTACGTAAGTTACACGGTCTCATGCCTCAGAATCTTTTGTAATTTCATGTGTTTACCTGTGCGGTAGATAAAAAGTGGCGGGAAAATGTTTTCTATACAATAGGTATTTCAGAAAGCAGTATTTTTTTTAGAAGAATGCATCAAACATTGTGAATGACTTTAGAATTCAAGTTCAGAATACTGCAGTGCCAGTTACTCAAGGTTAGTATTGACAAACGACAACTCACTCTGTTTAAACTACGGCTTTGTAAGGTTAGTTAATAAATTCTTAAAAATAACTGACAAGAAAACATTCTTTCCTCTTTTGGTGGATCTGTCAGTGCAAAGTTTTTGTCTAAAATTTAAGAACGCTTAAAGCGATAGTTCCAGAGATACTAACTTGCTGCCCGGACTTCCTAACATTTGATTTTGCTGTTACAAGCTCGGTAGAACTCCTCGTGGATTTTGATCTAGTCTATGCAGACATACCTACTGATGAGAATGATAACTACTCGATGCGCACTAAAACAAAACTTCAACTACCTGTTGTTATTAGTGAATATAACGGCATGTGTTCATTGCGTCATAAAATCCCTCAAACGTGAAACTCTTTGAACAAAAAATACCATGAACTGTCTTCTGACGTAAGTCAGACCTCGTTTCAAGGAATCACTAAAGCACTATTATTGGCAAAATACTAAAAGACGATCTTCTGTTGCAATCATCGCACAGACGCAGTCCAATTATTAGATATTGTTTGCGTCATTTATTTCTCTGTATATATGACTATAGTGCTTGTTTCCAGGTGGCTACCATTGAATTCCCTTATGTGGATTTTGGTAGTCTCCTTTAGTTTTTTTAAGTATATTTATATTGCATTATCTATAAATGAAATAAAGCTACATTCATTCAAGCACCAAAAAGCATGAGTTTATCTGCGGCTGGGCAATCGCGCAGGTGGGTTTATCTGTGGGTGACAAAAAAGTGTAAGAAATAAGGGAGAAAACCGTTTAATTATTGTTAAAGAAGTTTATCTAGCAGTAAATACAAGTGAATACTAGTATAAGAGTAAAGTTCTAACCATCTTCAGAATCGAGATATGGAGAGGAATCATACTACGCTGGACCTATTTATCTATGCATCAAAAATTCACAATAAAGTCATCAATGACTTCCTTATTTTTATCCTATTTTCCAATTATTTGAGAGTGAAGTGAAACTTCTTTTCCAGGTCGTTCATGAATGCGACGAAAGCATTTTTGATTTTAAGATATATTGATCATTTAAGCTGGTTACAAAAACTGTGCAGATTCCTAATATCTTATATTTAGATCCAAATACACAGAATGATGAAGGTGATGAATATCCGTAAGTATTGTTTTTGGAAGTATGGTGGGGTTAAATCTATAATAATTGCCCTAGGATGATGAAACTTACCTCGATTATAAAGTAACACAAGAGGTTTCGATGACGTCAATATTTTTTGCATGACGTCAGTTTTGTGATGACGTCAGCATTTTTCGTGGGACTTGTCGAAAACGTGGGCGAAAATCGGCTAAAATGAGGTATTTTGCTGTAACTTTTGAACAAAAAATGACTCAGAAGTGGTTGACCCCTCGTCAGAATGGTATTAAAAAGGCGCTTTTATATAATAAACTTTTACACACCCATTCGATTCCAATTTTGCTTACGTCAGCATTTTCTAAAACCTTTTTTCATTTATTTTTTGGGTGGTTACGACAAATGATCTGTATCTCGTAACATATACATGGCACACCTACGAAATTTAGTACACATATTCACAACTAAATTTAATATAACGGGTCAAAATTTTGTGCTTTAATCTTAAAGCGTTCTGGAGATATTAAAAAAGTTTGACTGGAGGGGTAATTTTACCCCCCCCCCACAAGTAGAATAGGGTTAACGAGTATCCTTTAGTATTTTAACAATTAATAACATACATCATATTGTTGTTTTAGTAGAATATGATGTGAGATCTAATTGGAATAAAATTACGTCTATTATAGGAATACGTCACTTTAAATCGAAATAGTAATAAATAATAAACGATAATGATGTTTAGTAAATATTTTGTCTTTATTATTGTATTGCAGGCCTTTAATATAATTCATACTTTTAAAGTGAGATATTTGTTATTATCAAGTGTTGTTATAAATTGGCAGCACAACACCTTGCAGACATAACCTCGATTTCTGTGTCTTATCAGTTCCAAACCTTTTTATATCAGGAAGCGAAAGGTTATTTTCAATCGCCTATAATCCATACTTCTCAATATATATGCGAATGCGGGCAATCTAACAAGGATTATTTCAGCAAATGACTTCTTTCACGTACTCGTGGTTTTTCCAGCTAGCTGCAGAGCTTACTACCTGCACTATTGTTTTATTTATATTATCTTAGTCTTCAAAATGTTACAGCGTCCAATTAAGCTACAAAATAGCTAAAGTTGATAAATAAACACTCGCTTTGTGAAATTGCAATTCTGATATGAAAAGTGTCAACCTTGGCTAAATAATGTAGTTAACAGCTATGAGCTGTTTTTATAATCTTGACTTCTTTATTAATAGATCTCGCTAGTGTAATTGACATTACATAGTCACAGAACGTTTTACTTGGAAAATAAAATCAAAGAAAGATCCAGTGCCACTTGGTGTCGGCAATTTCTTTCAAAAAAAAAAGTCTAGACCCTGAAATTAGAATAAAAGTTGGGGAATTTGATGTATGTGACTCGATAGTATGATCGATAGCAAAAACAAGTAGGGTATCTTAACTTGTTATAAACTAAAAGTTTAACATTCATTTCATTATTGACACTGAACACAGTTTACATCAGCATATGTGACTCACCTTTATACAAACAACTACGGTATCTTTAAGTGTTATAAACCGCTAGTCTAACATTCATCTAATTATTGACACTGAAAACAGTTTAAATTAGCATATGTAAACATCAATTTAATTATTGATACTGAAAACAGTTTACATCAGCATGTGCAATTCACCTTTAACCATAATCGGCCTG
>JAUCNQ010122161.1:0-10543 GCA_032352715.1 Bougainvillia muscus
TCATACATAATATAATTAAGAATTAACAGTAATTATACACCATCGCAATGCTCTGACTAGGGTTAGACCCGCCACTGTTTTTCGGCTCAAGCTTATCAGTTAATAATATACACACCTACAAAACCTGCTTTTCCATTTATTTATAAGTCTTTTTATGATCAAATAATGTTTTTTTGATGCAAACTACACCACTCCCAACATTATCAATCCCTTGTTACGTTCTTCTAGAGATCTGTTGAAAGATTGCTGGCTACCACATGGTCCACTATAACAAAATCAAATTCAGTCCAGCATGCTTTTTCTACGATAAGGTATGCTTATATCAATTCATTTTTGAGTTAATGCTTTTAACTTAGTATTTCGAGTGTAAAATTAAAAGCGGAATCATTATTATATCATTTTTGTCGCAAGGGGGTAGAAAAAAATTCACAATTTTTTTTACCAATTTTGAATGTGATTTTGCTATTTTCATTGAGATAAATTACATCTTTTTTGTTACTTTGTTTCCTTTTATTGCCAGAAATCAAGTTCTCACCGAAAAAAAAATACCCGGTTGTAAGAATCTTTTAAAATTCGCGATGTTTCGGTTTTGATGACGTCATCTGAAAAGTCATGTGACCCCTGAGTCCAATTTTACTTATTTTAAAAGTTCTTATCATAAGGAACACCATTTTTGCCGCCCCCTCCTTATGCCAAATAGGCTGTCGAAATAGGCCATGCAATATACAGTGGCGGATTTAGCCCTAGTCAGAGCATTGCGATGGTGTATAATTACTGTTAACTCTTAGTTATATTATGTATGACGCTGGGTCTTTAGAGACTCAGCGACATACATAATATAATTAAAATTAATGACTTTGAGTACTCGACCTACTGCTGTGACTAAGGATAAGCATGTTATAAATCCGCCTCTGATATAGGATAAGGTGTCTTAGTGCATAATCTGTACTTGATACTCAGATTTTTTTGATATAAAATAGGTATCATTTCCCACAGGAGAATTGTGCACTACCTCTTAGTTGATACATTAATTAATAAGTTAGGGAAAATCGTCCACAAATTTCGTATGGAAATTTGTATCAATTTTCATATAGAAGGATAGTTTTTGTGCATACAAAGTATGCACAAAGTCACTCCTTCGGTGATGAAAATGGTACAATTAGCGATACAAATCTAATGGACGGTCCCCCAATTACCTTTAATCCACCTTGTGCAGGTCCTCTTTGTGATTTTCGTGCTTCGCGTTCTGCTGCTTCTAGTTGTTTTTGCTTTCTTTTTAAACGTTTAGGATATTTAATATTCCTACCTTCAGCCTGTAAATAAGGACGAAGATTTTAAAAAAAAGAGGAAAAGTTATTTGACAACCAAACAACCGTTATTGTAAGTGCGGTATGTAATATTTGATCTGACAACCAAATAAACAAAATTTCTTTGTTACATAGTATTATTTGGTAACCAAACAATCGTTATTGTAAAGTGCAATATGTAATATTTGATCTTACAACCAAACAACCAACATTTCTGTGTTACATTTAATAACTTGATTTTGTAAGTGTGATATCTTACTTGTTTGTTGATGATACGGGCCCGCTGATCCAGTGCGTTGGGATGAAGATATATGTGAGTCTGAGTGCACTGGCATGATCCTTACACGAAGCCGTACCCAGGAAAAGGAAAACGTAAATACATAAGGTGTCCCTTCCCCTTCATAAAGAGGGAATATTAGAAAGGCGTGGGGATGGGCTAAAAAAGTGGAGATCAGACCCATCTGCGCAATATGATAAACTGACAAATCCCAAATATTATTAAGAGTATTTTCGTGCTCACTACTCTAAAATATTGATATTTTCTCCCAATATATACTTGTTAATTAGTCTTATAGTCTCTGGAAAAACCTGCCTGGAATTGAAATCCACATGGTGAACGATATAAATTTGCAATAAAAATACTTTCGGTTACTTTTATCGCCAAGGGACGCTAAAGCTGTAAACCCAGTTGGCTGCGACGGTTAAGCAACCTGACGACTTTCACTGGAAGTATGTATTCATACCGCGCGAGTTTAGGAAATTCAGTCCGAGTCAAAAATATCGTTTGGTCGTAAGTGTAAAACACAAATACTAGACATTGCGAAAACGAAAGTGGAAGTGAACAATCAAAATACTATATACTGTTACGCTTTTCAGTTAATAAATACTCTGTCTGAAGAAACTTTTATATTTATAAATGTAAGTATGTGGTTATCTTATGAAACCTCAAAAATAAAAGCCTCGAAAGTTCTAGCTAGCTAGCTAGCTAGCTATTAAAACACATGAGTGCCAACCTGGCGCTAGCCGGGCGGTCGGATAAGTGGAGAGTTAGCAAAAATTGGAGAGTTAGAATTTGTGACGCCATTTTTGGAGAGTTAATAATTTATGACGTCGCAAGTACCAAATATGACGTCACAAATGTAGATATTTTAAATTATGACATCATTGATGACGTCATTTCTATAACTCTCCATTTATCCGAGCCGTTAAGGAATTGGAGATTTAGCCGTTAACGTAACTCTCCACTCTCTTAGCCGTTAAGTTGGTTCACTTGGAATATAAATTAAAATTACCAAAAAAAAAAAAAAAAATTATTCTAATGCAATATTTTACGCTATTTTACGTGGTTTAATCAGATTTTCATGAAAATCAGTAAGACACCATTATTTACCATTGTTTAACTCTATTTACCCTCTGGGGAATACCCCATCTGATTTATTTTGAATAACTTTTAATATAATTCTTGTGCACTCATAAAAACTTTGGCACTTTAAATAAAACTCCATTTAACATATTTTGACTAAAAATCCATTTTACACATTCAAGGTGCTTATTTCAAAAGTTGCAGGTCATTGATCAGAACCACATGTTAAATTTTCTATATTTTTATATTTCTTCTGTCATTTTGTGAAGCCTTTATTTTCTGAGGAACACATCATTTTTCACAAGTTTCCGGAATGGATTCCGACCGTAAAAATCTAATATGGTGCCAACTTTTTTGACCCAAAGTGCACTTTTACATTATTTTTGGAATCTCATTCATACTTCCACACTTCCACACTTCCATACTGTTCAAGGGGAAATATTGGACATTTGTTAGGTGGCTCTGATCAATGACCTGAGGCTTTTAAAGTAAGCACCCTGAACAACTGAAACTGTTTAACGATATGTAAAATAGATTAATTAAAGGACCAAAGTTTCAAGACTGCCTGGGAATTATTTCAAAAAATACTCAAACTAAATTGATACATAGGGTTCAAAAATGGAGTTTTATTGACTTTCATGAAAATCTGATTAAAACACGTAAAAGAGCGTAAAATTTTGCATTAGGAGACAACCATTTATTACGTACACAAAAATGTCCGAAATTTAGACCCCCTCCCCGTACGCATACGTACGAATTCCTCGACTACGAATCCCCCCCACCCCTGTGTACGTACTTATGTGGCTTAATCCCCCCCCCCATACTAATTTATTTTTAAAATATCATTTCTCTTGCAAGCAGGCTTCGTAAAAGGTCCGCTGGTAGTTATTATGTAGCTTGTCCCAATGCATTCAAATCAAACACTTTTATATGCAATTAGAAGCCAGATGAATAGCTTGCGTACGTACAACAGACGATTTGCCACCCCCTCCAAGTACGCAAACGTACGCCATTGTACACCCCTCCCCCTCCCCCTATGACTGCATACGTAATAAATGGATGGTCCCTAGGATAAAAATTTCCGCAACTCTCCATTTATCCAAGCCGCTAAGAAAATGGAGAGTTAGCTGTTAGTGTAACTCTCCATTTACCTGAGTCGTTAAAAAAATGGAGAGTTAGCCGTTAACCGTACCTCTCCGTTTATCCGAGCCGTTAATTAAATGGACAGTTAGCCGTCAACGTAAACGTTAATGTTAACGTTAACGTAACTCTCCAATAATTTGAAATATTTATGCTTGTGCCGTCATATTTGATACTTGTGACGTCATATCTTGCTAACTATCCAAAAACAATGTTACAAATTCTAATGCTCCACTTTTTGCTAACTCTCCATTTAGCCATCCCGCTAGCTAGCACTTTCACTACCGCTACGGTCCCTATAATTCTGACAACAAACGGCCGGAAGTTCGGTCGTATTTTTACAACTGGCGGCGAATTGTAAAAGATCAAAGAAATCCTCTAAAATCGTCAAATGTTCTTTTTCGCGCCGTGCCTTCAGAGCTTCAACGTGCCGAATGGCGAAATGGACATCGGGTATCAGGTAAGGTACGTACTATGTGTTTACGTGAGTTTAAGTGAGTTTAAGTGAGTTTAACAGGTAGTTATCAAGTCAGTTGTTTTATGTAGTAATTTTATTTTTCATTTGTGTGTTTAACTCCGAGTGTGTATGTTACACGGGTTTATCAAAAATATTCACTTAAAAACATACCTGTTAAACCCACTCCCATATTGCGTACCCGGTTTAAAGTAACTAAAAGAATATACACTATCAGCAAAAGTGTTTAAAGTAACTAAAAGAATACACACTATCAGCAAAAGTGTTTAGAGAAAAATTAACAACAGTGCCGGATTTAGACCTAGTCAGAGCAACACGAGGAAGAGTTAAAAGTTGTAATTCTTAACAGCTTTCTGTATGATAATGGGTCTAAGAGACCATCTTCATACAGAAAGCTATAAAAGTAGCTAGTATATAGAGTAAGTTGATACACATAAACGCTGTTTTGCCACTAAAAAAAACCTGCCCCTTTTATGAAAAAGTTTTTGATACACATTTTTTGTTGTTTTGCTACTAAAAGGGAAATTCCCTAATTTAATACCCATGCCCAAACCGATGACGTCATGCATGAGTAAACAAGGGAAATTCCCCAACTTACTTATAGCAACACTGCGCATGCGCAAGAATTTTGTCCACACTGAAAACTAGTTTAATGTCAAAAAATGTGTATATAATAAAATGAATTACTTTAGAAATGCAATTTCAAAACTGTATAACACCCAAAATATGTGTGACGTAGCAACCCTAGCCGACCCAGAGATGTTAGAGTACACCCCTGACCGCTTTGTGACGCAACAGATGTGTAACGACGCAGTTGGAGCAGTACCCTGGACGCTGCAGTTTGTTCCTGGCCGCTTCATAACCCAAGAGATGTGTCAAGAAGCAGTTGAGGTCTATCCAGAGGCTCTGAAGTTTGTTCCTCACCACTTTATGACACAAGAGATGTACACCAAGGCAGTCTTAGTCGACCCCAGGATGCTGCAGGACGTCCCCGAGCGCTTTGTGACGCAAGATAAGTGTGATGACGCAATTAGCGATGTACCCTGGACGCTTGAGTGGGTTCCAGACCATCTCAAAATGGCAGAGATGTGCACCAGGGCAGTCGATAGAGAACCATGGATGTTAAATTACGTCCCTGACCATCTCAAAAGTTAAGTGATGTGTAACAGGGCAGTCGACCAATTGGATATATCACTACGGTGGGTTCCCGACCACTTTAAGACCAAAAATAGGTGTCACCAGTAATAAGTACGAGCCTGCTCGAGGAGGTGTCTGTCTATAAATAACGAAAGACACAAAAAGCCTCGATGAAAGGATGAAAAGCTGTGAAGTTAAAATGGTTTTGACCACTCTGAAAACTTGTTTTAATGTCAAAAAAATATATAACAAAGATGACTACTCTTGAATTTGGCCAAAATACTGTTGTAAAAAAAGAGTTTTACAAAGCTAAAAAAATCACAGGTCTACTAACCCTAAATATCGATAACATTGTTGTCTCTAATGCGATGCCTATAAATCAAGGAAAAGATCAAAAATTTATAGTTGGCTATCAAGACAAAAAGACCATCATTCCTATATTGATCAAGACTCCAAAAATGTGTTTAGCCCTGGCGTTATTAAATACAACGAAAAATCACCGTACACGATGGTCTTTGATCTCGAAGAACATCAAGATTGGCTTAAACAGTACAGAATAATCTGGAGTAAAGTAGAAGAACAAATATTTTATAGTTTGACAAAAGACCCGGTAAACAAATATCGTTACATAAATACCAAAGTAAAAACATGGGACAACCATATCAACACCAGTTTTTATGGTTGGACGCCAGAAAACACAAAGTGTGAAGCTACAGCGGTGTTACATATCGACTCTGTATACCAACAAGGTAGCAATTACTACCCCCAAGTCTATGTGCAAGAGTGTAAATGGAACGAATTGAAAAGCGAGCAAACATCACTCTTGAGTGGTTCGGAAGATGATGAAATAAAATGTTGACACTGAAACAATTACGAGCAGATGCAAAAGAACGTAGTTTGAAAGGTTATTCTACTTTAAACAAAAATCAACTTGAACAGCTGTTGAGAGGTAAAAAAATACTTAAATATCGCAAAAACCAGCGGTCTATTGGAGTCCAGACCGATTATAAAGAATGTGAAAAATGCGCACGTAAACATTTTAGAAAAGCAGATGATTAAAACACTTTCTGCAGAGGCTAAAAATTACGATGAGGTGGTCACCGATCGAGTTTTTTCCAAAATCAAAAAATGCAACTGCCTAAAGTATGCAATAATGGGAGATGTGCGCGTGTGCACGAGTTGTGGAGATACCAAGGGGTTAATAGAAGAGTGTAACACTAATTATTGAAAACCAAGGTGGTAGGGTAGACAGATACTGATATTAAAGATTTATAATACGTACGTATTATAAAGCAACAGTTTAGTTATACGGTGGTGGGTCGTCTAGGTACCGTTTGCAGAGGGTACAGATTTTAAGTTTTTTGCGATCTTTTCACGTTCTTCTCGGCGTGCCTTTTCAACAAGAGCTGTGCGTTCTTTTTCATCTAGAGAGCTAACCTCTTTTTTAGCTTGAGATCTTATTTTTTGCTTTTCAACGAGATACCTCTGTTTTTCATGCATGATAGTAACAAACTCTGCATCATCGATATGATCGTCTGATATCGCTTTTGAAATTTTATTGTAGACGTTGTTCAAAGAAGACTCGGCTAGAAACTTGATCATCTCGTGTTTTTTGATTTTAAGGTCTATTTTTTTTGATATGTTTCTCACACCAACCTGGATCAAGCCAGTAGCTATCGCGACACCTTCTCAGGCTATTGCGATAGGGGTACCGATACCAGTGGCAAGCGCAGCTATTCTACCGGTCGAAGTGATGATAGTACCAGCGATAAAACCGTTATCTATATAGTGGGTTGTTGTTCCCCAAAATCGAAACTTTTTGTATAAATTTTCACGTTCTTTGTTTTCATCACGTAAAAACTGCTCTATCTCTTCGATCTTTCGCAATCGATAGACGTGCGACTCGTTAGTAGGAGGCGACGGTAATAAAGGATATATCTTAGGGGTATCTCTTGTGCCCAAAGGCGTACCCACTAGGGCCTCATACTTTATCGCTGTATTTTTTCGTTTCAATATCATATGCTGCCATTTATTATAGTAAGTTCGAGGTGGGTTAGAGACGATGATGCATCTTTGCCGTTGGTATCAACTATCTTAAAATCCAGGGTGTCAGTAGATCCATGTATCTTGAAAAAGTTATAGCGATGAAACACAATGTCACCGATAGAGTAGTCTGCACTGAGATTAAAATAGTGCATGGTCTTTTTTGCGACGCCTTGGATGTGAATATGATTACTCTCTGCTGTATCGAGTTGCTTACACTCTAACTTAACGTGATTGAGAGATTTCAATTTGTGTTTACTCCCGTAGTATTCTACACGTCCTGTGTAATACATTTTAGGTAGTCCCAAGAGGTCTCGCAGTTCATCACTCAGTACAACCGTGTATCCTTTCTCAACAGTGATCCTTATTTTACCATTTTCTGTGAGGTCAAAGAAATATATTCTTTGTGAATACGCGTTGGAGTAATCAATGAAGCGCTTTAACTTGTAGTAGCCTGGAGGGTATGAGATGACCCTGGGATTAACGTCGGTATCTTTAGAACCTTTCCATACATGGATCTCGTTGTCTTGCGTAAGGTTGTACCAATTCGGTTGCACTTCCATAGATTTAACCGCGACCATCGTACCTAAT
The DNA here is from genome assembly GCA_032352715.1 of Bougainvillia muscus. Classification (NCBI taxonomy): domain Eukaryota; kingdom Metazoa; phylum Cnidaria; class Hydrozoa; order Anthoathecata; family Bougainvilliidae; genus Bougainvillia; species Bougainvillia muscus. The sequence goes on from JAUCNQ010122161.1 coordinate 8,057, forward strand.
TTGAGGTACTTGTTTAAGATCAGAGGCTTTGTAACATCGTCGATATTCATTCTAATGTCTTTGTGAGTTATACAATGCCTTGGGTGAGTTCAAAATCAGCCAGGTCTAAACGATGGGAGGACCACTACATGCGATTTTATCAGTCTCAACTCAGTTTTGCGATACATTGCGCGACAACAGCCCTTGGAATCTCAAACCAGCATTTGAATCCTGATGCATTAGGTTCCACCGATCGTACATACGATCCTTAGATTTCATGTGTACTACCACGTGCGGAGAATATTGTTTAGGATGAAGGTTGCACTCCCCCATGAAGACGGGGGAACCCGTTTGATTGCGCGTTTTCAAAGGGTGCCTTTTCTCAAATCTGCTGTGAATACGGTGCAGACTCCAACGCGTTGTAAAAATTCGAATCAGACTCGACAGCCTGGGATGCGCCATCCCACTCTTTTTTTCCGGTTGAGCAAGGAGACTGGGCAAAATGGATAATGCCAGAGTCCAAAGGTTTTACGCTGCAAGCGTTGACAAAACTGTCTGAAAGCATCAGGCTCTACGCTCGTCTCTTACTTTATGCCCAATATCAGGGCAGGGCTACTTTTTTAGGTAATAATGCGTCGAACACGACAGTGAGGCAGTTATACCTGCAAGAGCTAGAAACTATCATCAAGAGACCCGAAAACTTACAAGACGACCTCGATAAATTTCAGCGGGTTTTAAAGTATGCTCAGACACCAGTAAACTTTATAGTCTTTGCTAGATGCTATATGATACCCTCTGACATGAATCTGCGCATTGGAAATATAGAGGGCTACAGCAATAATATCCTGATCGCTCCTGAAACTGCAAACGTTGGTAAAGTATCTAAACTGAATCAATCTAAAGACCACCTAGCAGTACCCAATGGCAAACCTGAGCCACAATAGTCAGATCCATTTGCTGGAAAACGAGAGCCTCGTCAAGTACCGATATCACCACCACACAACACAGAGCAAAAACCTGCATATCAAGACCCGTTTGCTGGAAAACGAGAGCCTCAGAAGGAACAGTTATCACCTGTGCAAGTACCACCACTTACCGTGGTCCATCATGAAGAAGAAAAACAATCGCTACTAGTCGTGGGTATTTCGCTAAATCTTACTTGTTTTTTTTTGTTTTTTTAGTAGCCAAGATCCGATGAGACCTACAACAAAGACGAGTAAGATCTGTTCTGCCACAAAAAGACCACTCTTTTTCAAGACATTTAGCAGCCAGCTTACCACGCTTCCGATGATGCAGCACCCAATTTTCCCAATAATCTTGCCAGTGCTTTGAGCTGTTTTTTAACCCACTCTTTTTTCCCTGTTGTGGATGGCTTACTAGGTACCTTACTACCACCCCCACCTCCACCGGTAACAGATTGCACGATCGACTCAATAATCAGACCTAAAGAGGTCAACATTGCAGAGATTAGTATCCGCTGTTCTCTAAGCAGTGTTTTGATCTTTTCAATCACTGTCGTATCGGGATCTCGTAATTTTTCAAGGATCTGTCGGATCCTTGCAAACTGACTTTGAAGCTCTTTTCGATTCTGTGAAGTAAGTTCGAGACGTGTTACTCGTTCGTCTTTTAGTTTTTTTAGTTCGTTTTTGAACTCTACTTTACGCACGGCCTTATCTTCTTCGGATGATGATGAGTTTTTTAAATCTTCTAGTTCTTGATGTTTTTTACCTACATGGCGATCTAATTCTCCAAGCTTCCTAATATTATCTGCGAATGCACCTAGTATCCTTTGTAGTTACTTATCTAGTCCTTCTAACTCTCGAATCGGCAGACCGTCTGTATTAGTTTCCATTTCACGCATTTCACGCAGTACAATTTCACCCTCTGATATCCTTCGACCCTACTCATTCGGTGATATTGAGTCCATCTGTAAAGCAGTTGGGAAAGTTTCAATGGCTTTTTTAGTTAATTTTTGGATTTTATCCCAATCCGTTGTGCCTTGTAAACCTAGGAGTCTGACCATAGTTTTTTCACCACCCAGTACCCTTTTTATCGTAATAGGTGCGAGCCATTCACCAGTCCGCAAGTCGGTGAGGTTTAACCATTTTCCATCTTTTTCAAACTCAAACACTTCCACACCTCTCTTTTCATTTTCCCATAGGCAAAAGCGAGGAAGCCTCGCTAAATTGGGATCGTTTTTGACCCCAACATACATATATAGATCGTTAATCTTTTGTCTTTTAAGATATAGCGACTGTAGTGTAGATGTCGTAGGTATGTCCGATGCAGGTGATGAAAACGTTGTTTCTTCTTCGTCAATTGGTGGTGTCACATCAATTTCATCGGCTGTGTGATCATATGTACGATCTTCTAATGGCATTCCTTTAGGTTTGAACATTTATTTTATCTTATATCTTGTAATAAAATGACTAGTATCTATGGATCTAAACTCGATATCACGAAAGAAATCAGGAGGCGTTTTGGGTTCAAAGCACCAAAGCAACATGT
>JAUCNQ010122172.1:0-10541 GCA_032352715.1 Bougainvillia muscus
GGACACTTCTGTAGGAATTTTTCAAATATTTACCGAACACATAATTTGAAGAACACATACAGATGGCTGCTTCCGAAGAGACATAGCACTTGTCCAAGTAAATGGTTTTCTTATATGGGTTATTTTAAACCCTGCCCCTTTTATATAAAATAGTCAAAAAAATATTTTTAGGGCTTTTTAGGTAAGTATTGCCCATATTAAATTTATTGGACGATGCCCTACTATTCTAGATTAGAGCCTACATTATGTGTAGAATGAATTAATGGAAACGAAAATGTATTCCAACTAAAGCAAAAATGTTGAAAATTGCTTTACATCAGAAACATTATTGTGTATATACCCTGTATATATTTCGACTTCCGAGATAACACATCAGGGTTCAGTTGTTCGATTACAGGTTTTAAACTCTGCATTTTACCTTAATAATCCAGCATCATATCTGCCTTTAACCAATAGGAAATCAATTCTGATGGGTTAAAGTCAGAATTAATACCAGATAGCTAATCCATTTATCCAGGTTTGGACAACTGCACAAATTCGCTTTATTCCTGTAAGTTTTCATCACAGATGAAGTGTTATTGTGCATTCTTTGTATGTACGATAACACTTCATCTGAGGTGAAAATGAAGCGATCTGTGCAGCAAATTTTTAAGACGAACCGTAAGTGTCACACCAAAGACAAGAATGTATGACACCAAATTCATATTAATAAATTCTGTTATATACATATTTTATGAGAACAAATTTGACAAAAACATAAAGCTATTTTATATAAAAAGAACAATAAAAAATAATTAATAACACGAAATTAGCTCTATCAAGATACATAGAGAGGGATTAACTATAATGCGTTAAAACCCTGTTAGTGCTCTTGTAATGAAAACGAATTTGCCTTGAGAAGAAAATAAATAATTCTCAATCTGAATTATGTGAAAAACACTTTTATACAATTTAAAGAGACCGTCCACAAAATTCCTAGGGGAATTTGTATCAATTTTCATATAGAAGGAATGTTTTCTTGCATAAGTAGTATGCACAAAAACACTTGTTCTGTGATGTAAATGGTTTGTATTACCATACGAATTTTGTGGACCGCTACGTATATCCTCTCTCTATCTATGTTAATAAAAAAGCGGACCTAAAAATGAACATTTATAATTTATAACGTACAACAGTAACATATCTCAAATTAAATACTTTCTTTTTGTATCACATTACATTACATTTTTAATTACAGCAGAGTACAGTTTAATTCTAGCATAAATCCAGTATCAAATCTGATTCTAAAAAATCAGGATTGATTAAGGAACCGTCTCAAATATGCGCTTAAATTCGCTTCACAATTCCCTTCATTCCTATTAAATTATCATCTCAGATGAAGTGTTATTGTGCATACTTTGTATGCACAATAACACTTCATCTAAGGTGAAAATGAAGCAAATTGCGAAGCGAATTTAAGCGAATTTTTGAGACGAACCCTAGATTCACTAACATATAATTATTGAACATCTTAAAAAACACATATATAATTTATCAAGAATTTCCAATTAAGAAGAAATTGGAATCTGGTGGTCTTTGTATTTACGAAATATAATACAAAGATTAATATAACCGGTCTACAGAATCATGACATGCAGATGGATGTATCTACTAAAAAGTAAGTGCATGTATGCCTGTGTACTGATAGAGCAGAGCAGAAGTACGTTGCAAAGACAATAGCAAAAGACAATGGAAATATTTATCTGCCTGGAAGTGCTGGAATTAGAAAAAGAAAAAGAAGGATGGTAGAGTGTGGTGCTGGAATTGAAAGAGAAATATAGTAGAGTGCTGGAGAAATGAAAACAAGCAATTCTTATGAACCATATCCCATTCAAACTCAAACACCTAAATACAGGGAATACCGGGAATATCCTGGAAATACATCAAGTTGGAAGGAAGGAGGTTTAGCGTACTTCAGAAGACGAATGCACAACCTGCACACTAGATATCTTGCATCCTATCATGAAGGAGCATTGACAAAAATTAAAGTACATTGACAAACATATAATCTATAAACACACAGATATAATTTGATATATACATATATATAGAACGAGACTGTCTATAAAATTTGTATCACACCATTTTCATCACAGAGGAAGTGTCTTTGTGCATTCTAACTAAGTATGAACAAAGACTCATCATCTGTCTGAAAATTGATACAGATCAATCATTGGTTATCACAGATGATTGGCTTCCATCTTTACTTTCATCTGAATCACCCACCGCAGCTACTCAAAAGCGCACATATGTTTCATTGGTATTAAATTTAACACCATCAAATGACACAACCTGGGAGCTTGCTTCAGTTGACTCTAATTGTGTTGGTTGTGTTGTGTTTGCTTGGTCACTTGGTTTTACCATAGTATACTCATCTCTGTCATCTTGTTGCTCGAATGATGACTTTTGAGGGTCATACGGAACACAAAATTTCATGTGTTCACATATAACATCATAGTCTGCAAAAGTAATTCGACATTTATAACAGCAAAATGTAGGATTATCTTCTGGATGTACTTTACGATTATGTCTGTTCAATTCATATTTCATTGCAAATCGTCTACCACAGAATTTACACATGTGAGGTCGTTCTCCAGTATGAATTGTCATGTGTCTTTCAAATGAATTCTGGTGACGAAACTGTGCCCCACAAAGTTGACACAAAAAGGGACGTTCCCCAGAGTGCATTTTTAAGTGTTCCTCTAAATTCTTCCAATATTTTCCACAAATGTCACATTTTCTACCTTGTCTTATTTCAACTTTTCCAATACATCCTTGGATGTGATCACGTAAATCACTATCAAAAACTATCCTGCATTTATAACACCTGTAAATTTTATCTCCTTTATGAGTTGTTTTAATATGTCTAGTTAATTCGTACTTTAAAGGGTGTCCCCTACCACAATATTCACATACATGCGGTTTTTCACCAGTGTGAACTTTTTTATGGCGCTTTAAATGATCTGCACGACGGAATCGCAAATTGCAAGTTTCGCATAAATATGGCTTGTCCTCAGAATGTATTTCTAAATGTTTGTTTAAGTTCTTCTTACGATTAAATGTTTTCGCACAGTATTTACAACAGTGGTTTTCCATTTGCACATTACCATTTATATCATTTATTTCCATAGTGACTTGTTTTACTTCAACAGTGTGGACAGGTATTTTCACCATTGAATATTCTTCAAAATCATTACCATTCATTTCCATTATTTAATTACTGTTTTAATTATGTAAACTTAAAAATCTAAAAGCAAAGAAAGACGATCTCATTTCTAAACATGTAGAATTTTACTACTTATTTCATTATTTTATTGAATTCTATGTTACTAAGGGACTGGCTCAAACATCCTGCTACTTGATTCAGGCACTAAATCAAGGTCTGTTAAAGCAACAGTCATTTGGACCCTGCCCCTTAAATTATGATGGTGAAAGTATCCCTTTAGCGTAAAAAAAGTCCCCAAATACCTAGTGTTTTTTAAAACTAGGTATTTTAAGGGCTTATTCAACATAATTATTGCCTGTTTTAAACTTAATGCTGCCCTCCTATTCTAGGTTACTCTTTGACCCTGTGATTGCTAAATTATATATGTATCTGTCACACTCCCTGATCTTTCCAGACTTTAGTACCCTAGTCATGGTCAATTCAATTTTGCCATCTTGTATCAGTATAAATTTGCTTTAATCAGAAAATACTGTTTTTCTAAGTGCATATTATATGAAAATACCACACAAAATGATACAAAGACAGACAGATTTAACTGAAGAATTTGCGTTTGTATAAATATTTCATGCTAGTTAGTAAAAATTATCCTTAAGATCTCTATATATTATACAATTATAGCTCTTTATAAAGGTAAAAGTTTAAACATCCCAACAAGAAGATTTTCCCTGATTTTTTCCCCACAATATATCCCTTTTTTCAAATTTTCCCCCATCACTTTTGTATGTCTTGATTTCCCTTTTCTCTGATCGAGCAGCAATTTAGGGTTCGTCTAAACAATGGTGTCATTTTCACCTCAGATGAAGTGTTATTGTGCATACAAAGCATGCACAATAACACTTTATCTAAGATGAAAATTGACAGGAATGAAGGAAAACTTATAAAGCGATATTTTGAGACAGTTCTTAAGGGATGACTATATTTAGAGATCATGCATTAAAAGGTTACAGTTAATTTAGCTGTCCATAAAATTCTAATGGGAAATATTATAAATTGTTTTTCAGATTCAATCTGTAAGTCTAATAAATAAGCCATACTCAACTTAGAAGTGGATTTGTGTGTAAATTGTTTCAGTCAAAAGAAATAAATATTGCAGTATGGCAGAGGCGGATTCAGAACACACTTTTACCTAGTCACAGCACTGAAATGGAGATTCAAAGTATGCTCAAAGTGATTATTCTAATAGCTTTCTGTATGATGATGGATCTGTTAAGACCCATCATCATACAGAAGGCTATTAAGATTAAATTGTTTAGCACTTCTTTGTGTTGCTCTGACTAGGGCTGGATCCACCACTGTATGGACTTGAAATAATTAACTAATCACTTACTACTTCTATGATAAAAACGGTATATACTATTTGCGATACGAAATTTGTAGACAAAGGTTTTCTAACAAGACTGGAAAAAGACATGTTATGCGATACATAAATTCAGGTACAGTATCTGGCGGTTATTAATTACTATTATACAGAAGGAGTGTCTTTGTACACACTTAATATGCACAAAAGCACTTCTTTGGTGATGAAAATGGTATGACTAAGTATTTACAAGAAACAATGACACTGACATTAGCATTTAGGGAATATACATAATTGGGTTGTACTTTTTAATCTGAGATAAGGAACCGTCTCAAAAATTCGCTTTACAAATTCGCTTCATTCCTGTCAATTTTAATCTCAGATAAAGTGTTATTGTGCATACAAAGCATGCACAATAACACTTCATCTGAGGTGAAAATGAAGCGCATTTTGAAGCGAATTTAAGCGAATTTTTGAGACAAACCCTAAACAACCTATTGACAACGTAAGCCAAAGAAACACCTCTTCTGGTATAATTTGACAAAAGGAAAAGTAAGCCTTATTCTAAGTAACTACCCATTCATTAAAGTAAAAAAAAAATGCCTCTGTTATGTAAGATACCTGTAAAAATATCTAGATCTTATTGAGACTTTTTATATGCATTATATATAGTACTTTAACGGAAGAAAATTACATGGTTACAGTTTTGTGGTGTTTTTAACGCAAGCGCGATATTAAATTCCCGCAAAAATACAACAAATTTTCTGAACCGCGAAATTGAAAAAATAAACAAAATTTATATCATTTTATTGCGTGGTTTAAAGTAAGAAGGGGGTCACAATCTCACGAAGTTCGTTTTATGCCTTATACCTTGAAAATAAATTCCTGCAAGATCTTGGTATTTCTTCAACCGCGAAAAATTAATTTCTGTGAAACTGCAAATGTTTTGCAGATTTTTGAAACCGCAAAATTTTCTTCCAGCAAAAATTTCTTCTACTAAAGTATACATAAGGAACCATCTTAAAAATTCGCTTAATAATTCGATTCATTCCTGTCAATTTTCATCTCAGATGAAGTGTTTGTGCATACTTTGTATGCACAAAAACGCTTCATCTAAGGTGAAAATGAAGCGAATTTAAGCGAAATTTTGAGACGAATCCATTTTCAGAGATAAGTGTTCTTATAAAAAATAAATACTTCTTACATCCAGAAATAGGTAATAAAACCATGATTTAATGTAATGTTGTCACTTTACAACTATTTACATATTTTTATTAAAAACAGTCTGGAACTGAGATGAGACATAAAAAATATCTGAAAATATCTGAGATTCTGAAGAAAGATAGTTATGGACATTACATTTAAAGATTGTCATAAAATTGTTTAGTGTTTTAGAAATTCTGTGAAATTTCATGGTGACCACATAAATTTTAATTTCAAAATCAAGGACAATCCGGTACATTATTGGAATAATTTTCAGGACATTCCAGGACATTCCAGGACAATAACACCGTTTTTAAAACAATCAGGATTTTCAGTTTTAAAATCAGCCTTATGTAGTAAACCTTCAGTAAGTAGTGATTAAACAGGGCAGAGAAAAAAAGTTGAAGCAATAATTACAGAATATCAGGACAAATAATGACAAAACAAAAATCTATTCAGATTTCCAGGACTTTCCAGAACAAAAAACAAAATCCAGGATTTTCCATACCTGTGGTCACCATTAATTTGTAAACACAAACTGTATAGGTCTTTTGGGAAATGCCAACAATAGTGATCATACTTTAAAAAAAAGGAAGAGAAATATTCTACTAAGAAGTAAAAAAAAGTATTTATAAGTTCAAAATTAAAACTCTAATTATATATAAATTTCTTTTGCCCAGGTTGCTCTAAGGGACTGTCCACAAAATTCATACCGCAAAGTGCACTATTTTCATTACAGAAGAAATGTCCTTGTGCATACTAAGTATGCACAATGACACTTCTTCTGCATGAGAATCGACACAAACTTTTCATGAAATCTAATTTAAAGGATTTCCTTGAAAGGCTAGAAAAGGCTAAATTGAACTGCAGCGCTCGAAATAACTTTATGTAGGTCGACGGTCAACGTGATCAGGGAAAATGAATATACGGCGGTCAAATGAAAATTCTGGCGGTCATATCCTTAGGTAGTCTGGCTAAAAAAATGTCACATACCATGGTTGGGTGACGAAGAAAATTCTCCACTCTAGACCCTTGGAAACAGCCTCTAAATCAATTTCTGAAATAAATTTACAGTGGCGGATGTAAAGGTTGAAAATAGTAGGCAAGTGCCATCGAAGAGGTGTAAAACCATCGTTATTTATTTACTAACTGGCCGATCAAGATGATCAGCATTTCAGAAATTCTGGCGGTCAAATGTTATATTCCGGCGGTCAGTGACCGTTGACCGGTCGTTATTTCGAGCGCTGTTAATGGCCCTCGTTTCTGCAAAGGCTGGGTAGTGATTTGAATCAAACTATGAAAATAGTCAAAATAATATGGTCACAGTCTCTGATTTGGAAGGGTAAAGAATCAGTTCGTGAAAAATCATTATTGCAACTGGGTCATATTTTGTGAAATTGAAGAACTTTAGACAAGACTGTTTGCGACTTCATGAATCATGAACCCTTAAATATATCCCTGTCAACAAGTTCAGGTTTAATTTGAGACTAGCATATGAAACATAAAAAAATAAAATATATATATATACACATACTGTAAAACATAAAAAGACAAATCTATCAAATTTGAATATAATAATTATATTGTTCAGGGTTCGTCTCAAAAATTAGCTTTAATTCGCTTCACAAATCGCTTCATTTTCACCTCAGACGAAGTGTTGTGCATACAAAGTATGCACAATAACATTGCATCGGAGATGAAAATTATACCAATGAAGCGAATTTCCTACGCAAATTTTTGAGACGGTTCCTTATATACTAAAAATAATATAATTTCCAGTTAGAAATTTATACCAAATACTTATGTGGCATTACTCCTTTTTAGAACAACAAAAGTAATCATTTTTTGGAACAAATCTTTTGCAGCGTTTTATTAGGACAAATTTTGGTGTAAGAAACGTCAAAATGTATGTGTTACAAGTTGTACCATTTTTATTTCAGAAAAGAGTCTTTTTGCATAGGGTTCGTCTCAAAAATTCGCTTAGCAATTCGCTTCGTAATTCACTTATGTGTTACAATAACACTTCATCTAAGATGGAAATGAAGCGAATTATGAAGCGAATTGCTAAGCGAATTTAAGCGAATTTTTGAGACGGTCCCATAGAAAATACACAAAGAAACTTCTTCTGGGAAATAAATCACTTTATTTTTCAGAGATGTCACAAACCATTTTCATCACAGAAGGAATTTAAACTAAGTAATGCACAAAAATACTCCTGCTGTATGAAAATTGATACAAATTTCCATTTAAATATTTTGGAAGGCCCCTTCTCAAGAATTCTCAACCAAAATTTGTCTTGCATCTTAGGGACTATCAAAAACATTTGTATGGAAATTTGTATCAATTTTCATAAAGAAGGAGTGTCTATGTGCATAATATAGAGTTCTGAAAGTAAATGTGATCCTATTAAAACGTAACTTTTTCTGCCAAACCTAAAGAATTCCCAAAAGTAGGTGCAATGCTGAAAGTAAGTGTCCCTAAAGTAATTGCTTTTCCAAAATTGAAATAAATGTAAGTGCAGGAGTATTGGATAAAAGTTTGTCTCAAAAATTTGCTTAAATTCGCTTCACAATTCGCTTTATTCCTATTAATTTTCATCTCAGATGAAGTGTTATTGCACATACTTTGTAAAAAATGAAGCGAATTGTGAAGCAAATTTAAGCGAATTTTTGAGACAAACCCTAAATAAATACAAAATAATTTGATATTTAATAAGGATAAACATTATAAAAGATATTTAAAAAAACGCCTGGAGCAGTTGCAACCAGCACAATATTGGTTTAAGTGGTGTAAATTCTTTATTGAAAAGATCTTCCTAGTGAAATAATTGTCTTCTGTATTAACACTTTTATACTATTCGAAAGTAAAGCGCAATCAAAAAGTTAGCGCAATTCGATTATAAGCACCCCAAGAAGCTACTAATTAGAAGTTAGAAAGGTATGGTTTAAAACATGCAGGCCATAAAAAAACGTTTTTTTATTTAAAATAGTTATAAACATACTTAGTTTAGTTTAGAGCTTCTATACATAAAGATGGCCCTTTACCAAGAGGACGTAGCTGTCTTATGTTAGAGAAGGCACTGAATATTACATAAACTCTAGTTTCGAGCCTTATTTAGGAGAGTCTAAACAATTCACTTTCTTCTCTAGCCAGGCCCTATACCAGACCTTTTAAGAGTCCGAAAATCGGATGCTGCCCGTAGAATAATGACGAAGAAAATGTCCCTTTTATGTAACATAAATATTACCCTTATTCAACAAATTGGACGCTGCTCTCCTATTCTAGAATAGGTGCTATATATTCTTTAGTATCATTTACATTGGATTCTGTTGCATTAGTTTCAACTTTTATTTCAATCTTTTCTTTCACTTCAGGTTCCTCTTCTGTATCATCTGGGATGTTTGGGTCTGTCATTGTGCAAGCAGCAAAATGAATTCTCTCTAAATGCTTGTGTAAATTTCCAGCAGATTTTAATTTTTGGTCACATACGGGACATTTGTGAATTTCTCTCTTTGTCCTTCTGACTTTCTTTTCTTTTTCGCCATCTTTCTTTTCTGTTTTTTCTTTTAAACGGTGTCTTTTTATGTGCTGTCGAAAATAACTCCAACTGAAACTCTTACTACAAATTTTACATGTTACTTTCCCATCAGATCCTTTTTGTCCATATTTACTACCCATATTTGGATTTGATGGATCATACGGCATACATTCTTTCATATGCTCAAATAAATCTGTTGAATTAGACAACACTGTTTTGCATTCAAAGCATTTGTATGACTTGTCATCTTTATGTGCATTTTTTATGTGTCTGTTCAATTCATAGTTAAGCGGGTGACGTCTACCACAATATTCACACATGTATGGTTTCTCACCAGAATGTATTTTCATATGTCGTTTTAAATGTTCTTGCCGGCTAACTTTCAAATCACACTGGGTACAAGAATATGGTTTTTCCCCAGAATGAGTTACCATATGTCTTTTCAAATGCTCCTTTCGGTGAAACTGTCTGTTACAGACTTGGCAAAAAACAATTAATTTCTTAGAATCTTGCTCCATCATTGAAATTAATTCGCCTGCTTTTAATATTATTGCTAAAAGAAAATCGCACGCTGCCCTGAGAAGACCTCTTTATTAAGACTAACGTCCATTGCTATTAGAGTTTAGAGCTAGATTATTCGATTGCGAATCGAAATACAAGTCAGAAAGGACAATTTAAAGGCCAATAAGGAGGAGGGGATGTAAGTAGCTTACCAGCCTCACGCCGTTAAAAACTTAAGTCTAAGGGACCGCCTCCAAAATTTGATAATCATTTTATCGGAAATTATCGCTTAATCACCCTCCCTTTGTTAACAAAAATATTGCTGGTGGATGACATATTATCAGTATTACCGCTACCAATAATTTCTTCACCTTACTGGACAATTAAATTACAGATATCCCTAGCGGTAAAATAAAGTTAGATATCTGATTAAAATATTATCGTTTGCAATAAAATTTCATTCGAACTCCGATAAAATTATTACCGGTTGCGATAAAATTTCATAAGAACTTCGATAAAAATATTACCGCCCGTGATAAAATTTAATTAGAACTTCGATAAAAATATTACCCTCGAGATATAATTTTATTTTGTTTTGTTGGTGGTGATATAATTTTATTCGAAGTGTGATAGGAATATCGCTGCTGGTACATTTACTTGTGTAAGGAACCGTCTCAAAAATTCGCTTAAATTCGCTTCACAATTCGCTTCATTTTCACCTTAGATGAAGTGTTATT
>JAUCNQ010122183.1:0-10540 GCA_032352715.1 Bougainvillia muscus
CATCAATCCTGATTCTAGGCTATGCTGATCAAATACTGAAGTGAGCTAATTTTTGACTCATTATACTATATATATATCATTTAAATTGCAGACCGTGAGCGCTCATAAAAAATTAAAAAGAGCGTCAAAATAACTTTACAACAGAACAGAGAAACACTGTCAACAGAAAGAAAATTAGTATGTTATAAGTTGTAAGTAAAGATAACCTTAAACTTCAATGTTTATGCCAATATTTACTAAATAGAATATAGTCCTACAGTACAAGTTTACCCTGGGCATAGTTGGAAGTAAAGCTCTCCCGATGTAAAATACTGTGCAAGTGTAACAATAGATTGTGTATATGGTGGGACTTCCAACTGCATAATTTGCGTCGTTCGGGTGTCAACAGTAATTAAATTTGAGGTAATCCTCCACCTATGCACTGTGAACTAGTGAGATGCCATCGGAATGATAGCGCAGTTGGTAGAGCAATCGCTTGGCAAGCGAGAGGTTGTGGGTTCAAGCCACACTCTATCCATAGTCTTTGGAGCACCTGTCACACACACTATTAGTAGTGTATATTTTTTTTTCTAGAATCTCGGAAGCGTGACTCAGAAACTATAACAGATCAATACCCTGACAAAATACCAGTAAGTAGCATTCAGGTTTTATTTACAATTATTATGTCAAAAATCCTTCTTTTTTACGATTTTCATCGAAGGAGAAGTGTCTTCCTAGATGAAAATTGAGTGATTCTTTTTAAGCGAAATGTTAAGACGATTCCTAAGGAACTGTCTCAAAAATTTGCTTTAGAAATTCGCTTCAATTATATCAATTTTCACTTCAGAAGAAGAGTCATTGTGCATACTTTGTATGCACAATGACCCTTCTTCTGATATGAAAATGAAACGATTTGTGAAGCGAATTTAAGCAAATTCTTGAGACATATCTTCATAGAAACAAATAGTATGAATTTAGATAGGGTGTCAGAGTTAGATCTAGAAGCTTGAAAATAGTAGGCGGCGAAGAAGTGTATAACCATTAAAATTTCAAAGTAATTTTAATAGTTTTACACTTATTCGCAGGTGTTTGCCTACTCTTGGATCCAGCCATGGGTACATTTCTTTGATTAGTAGCAATTAATTAATGTTTAACTCAATTTTATTATTTATGGAGTACTGTAAACAATATCGTTCGTTAGGAATACAATTTGCAGTGCAATTATGCGCCTAACTTGTTTTGAATTTTGAATTTTTACTCTTAGATAGCAGGGTGGTTAGAGCCTTTCATAATAATGCACTGAAAAACGGTTATTCAATAAGACATTCAGATGCCCTTGTCTGTCAGAAAAATACAATTTTATTTTGAGATAGAATCCTTAGAAAGCTCTTATTAATGCTGAACTTTTGGACACCTTAACCCTTGCAGCCCTGTTTCTGGCTAAGTTTTGAATTTTAAATGAATTTTCGTCTCCAAACTAGTGTCGGAATGTTTAATATTTATTTAAACAAAAAATTTACCTTTGTGTATATAGGCTACACGCGTTCCATCCTGAAGGATGGAATGCAAGTAGACTATATGCACAATGGTGAATACAGCGTTAACGGCTTGATAGTAAATTCCCTTATCTCAAATCGTAATTCGTGTGTTTCTTAATATTCTAGATAGTTGTGGAACGTTATAAAAATGAAAAAGCTTTACCTATACTTGATAAGATCAAATATTTGGTACCTTATGATATGACAATTGGAACCCTTACAAGTATAATAAGGTACGGTACCGTCCACAAAATTCTTATCATGAATAGTACGATTTTTATTACAGAAGAAGTGTCTTTGTGTATACTTAGTTTTCACCAATACACTTCTTCTGAATGCAAATTCATACAAATTTCCATACGAATTTTGTTTACGACCCCTGGAACAATATTTGATAAGGAACCGTCTCAAACATTCGCTTCACAATTCGCTTCATTCCTAATAATTTTCACCTCAGATGAAGTGTTATTGTAACACTTACGTGTTACAATAACACTTCATCTAAGGTGAAAATTGTGAATTGTGAATTGTGAATCGAATTTAAGCGAATTTTTGACGGTCCCTAACTATACTATGATCAACAACTTCAAATTAATCACATTTATTTGGCAGTCAAAATATCATGAAGATTCTGTATTTTTAAAGGATGTACAAAGAACCCTTCTTCTGAAATAAAAATGGTACGGATTGCTGCGAATACAAAATTTTGTGATTGATTATAGTGAATGGGGTCAATTAATTCTTTTGTTTTTCTTTAGAAAGCGACTTCAATTGAATTCAACTCAAACCTTATTTTTACTAGTAAATGAAAAAAATATGTTTTCAGCATCAATGTCATTAACTGATGTTTACAAAGATGAGAAAGATGAAGATGGATTTTTATATATTGTTTATGCTTCACAAGAAGTTTTTGGATCATGTTGATCAGAAGTCTTTGGATCTTGTTGAACAGGAGTCTTTAAATCTTGTAGCCAGTGGCGGATCCAGCCCTAGTCAAAGCAACACGAGGAAGAACTAAAAGTTTTAATTCTTAATAGCCTTGTATACAGAAAGCTATTAGAATTAATAACTTTGAGCATACTTTGAATCTCCATTTAAGTGCTGTGACTAGGTAAAACTGTGTCCTGAATCTTGTAAAACAGAGTTCTTTGTGTCTTGCAGAACAGAATTAGTGAGTTTACGCACAGTGTAATCTACGACGTTAAAGTAATATTTACCTGTGTGTACATAGGCTACTTGCATTCCATCCTACAGGATGGAATGCAAGTATCATATACGCACAAATGTGAACTCTTCGTTGACGTCACATATTAGACTGTAAGTAAACTCCCTATTCATCGGTTCTTGATGAACAGCTATCAGATGACATCATGTGGACTTAAATATGTTTTAACCTTGTCAAAGTATATATAAGGATGCACAAAGTCAGTAAAATATAGCGCTGATAGATCTCATCGCTGTAGACTTAGTAGTTAAGAATTAACATAATGGCTGATTCTGCGACTAAAGATGAACTTCTTTACTCCATTGCAGGGTCTAATCTAGAATAGGATCAATTTTAATAAGGGTTATATTTATGTAAAAGAGGAATATCCACCACCATAGTTATGGAGTCAAGACAGCGTCCGATTGGCGGATGCTTAACAGGCCTGGATTAGTGCCTGACACATCTATACGGAAGCATCCCTCCAGAGGTGTTCTTCAAAATATCTGTTCTGCAAATATGCAGCAAATCTCTAAAAAATCTAGCATGGTGGTGTGCATTTTTAGCATAGTTGCAGGCTTTAAGCCTGCAACAATGTTAAAAATGAACTCCACTAAGGACACTTCTGTAGGAATTTTTCAAATATTTACAGAACACATAATTTGAAGAATACGTACAGATGGCTGCTTCCGTCTATAGCTCTTTACTATATAAAGTTTTTCGTAAGAGACTATTCATTTAAATTTTTGCTTCTTTGCTTCTTAACATATCCAATTACCTCAATGACTTTTTATCCTCAAATAGTTTTAAGAAACGTCTTTATTCGAGTGAAACGTTCAGTAGTAACTTGTCGGGGTGGCATTTATCCCGAGATGCTTATTTGCATTTGTTTACTACGTATGGATTAAAAATTACTCCATTGTTCTCCTTCTCCTTGGGCTTAACAATTTCTTTTAAAGCTTATAATTTTTCTATGATCTTAACTTTATTAAGGGTTGGTGTCTATAATGGCCATTATATACTTAAACAATCTTGAATCATATTGCTTCAGTATTGTTAAAGTGTGTGTGACCATTTTGTTACCATCAGGTATTAGAATCTTAAATTATGTTTTAATGTTATTTATTTTCTGTTGTATTAGCTGATAGTGCATAATGTTGCGATATGGTCACACATACTTTAATAATCCTGCAACATTTGCAGCCAGGATTGTGACTATTTTTGGACATCATGCATAAAGGGTGTTAAGAGTTTGTTTTAAACATGCGCTTCATATTTCATACGTATCCATTTTCATTCAGAATGCATGCACAAAGACACTTCATATAAAATAAAAATGTGATGATTTGTGAAGCGGAATCTTTTATGATTGATGCCATGAAATCAGACTTTTTTTTGGTAATGGTTGTTTCGTTGTATGGTACGTAAATTAATCTTTAGTCATATCAATATATAATATGCTGTGTCACCAGTAATTAATTTACTGTAGCTTAGGGACCGTCTCAAAAATTCGCTTAAATTCGCTTCACAATTCGCTTCATTCCTAATAATTTTCACCTCAGATGAAGTGTTATTGTAACACTTACGTGTTACAATAACACTTCGTCTAAGGTGGAAATGAAGCGAATTGTGAAGCGAATTTAAGCAAATTTAATTTTTGAGACGGTCCCTTACACAGCATGAAGTAACATTCATGTTATCAAATCGCAAATCACAAGATAAGATTTATATAAGTTTTTCAGGCGTTTAAATTTAATAATTTGTGCTATTCATTTCCATAATTAAAATGTTACTAATAACTACATCCGCCATTTATTCATGGAAATTTAGAAGGTACATTTTCACCTTAGATGAAGTGTTATTGTGCATACTTTGTATGCACAATAACACTTCATCTGAGGTGAAAATGAAGCGAATTGGTATTCTTTCTTATATATTAGTCTTGGTTTAATGCTATTAAATATTTAAAGTTGATATGTCCATAGTCTACATGTTAACAATGTGTTTTGTACTTGAGACAAATATTTTTTCTGTTGCAACCTCGTTCCCAGCGTCTCTTGTTGCTACTCAGAGGTGGGCACGACGAAGATTCTTCTTCATCACGCTCGGCTCTGAGTAGCGAAAAGAGGAGCTGGGAACGAGGATTTATCTCTTGTTGAATATTTCTATAATTGTTTTGGTGTGTTCGCTTATTAGCGCGTATACATATATAATCACGTGTTAGTGTATGAAGTATCATGTTAACCTATACAGGGTCGGTTCCAGAAGCTTGAAAATAGTAGGCAAGTGCCTGCGAAGAAGTGTAAAACCATTAAAATTTCAAAGAAATTTTAATAGCTTTACACTTTTTTGCAGCACAGCTACAAAGCTACACCACAGCTTACAATTAACCGTCAGAAAACATCTGAGGTTGTCTTGTATTTTCTTACGGGCAACTGCAAGTTGTTTAATTGGATAAAAATTGGATTTTTATGCAGTAGTGTATTTCACATATATATTTATAATAGCTAATAATATCTAACCAAGTTCAAACAAACTGTATGCACTTATGTTTACGGACCGAAAAAAATGTTTCACCAATTGTTGGTTACCTTATCGGACAAAACTTCCGTCGGACTAATTTTTTGTCAGACAAAATTTTCGTCACCTTCCAAAATTTTCGTCACTTTTGTCCGACAAAAATTTTGTTTTACGCTGAAAGTACCTGACAACGGACATATCTTTGTCGGACGAAATTTTCATCGGATTAAATTTTTCGTCGGACAAAATTTCCGTCACTTTTATCCGTCAAAGATATGTCTCATAAGGTATTATGTTCAGCATAATCAAAACATTGCCGAACTTTGTCAGTAAAAACCACATTGACACCTTGAGCAGTGCCCAACATAAATTATGGTGAGACTTTAAATTTAGCGAGTTTGTTTCGTACTCGTTGAATTTATGTGGAAGATAATTGATTTTCATTATGCAAACCATTTTTGATAGGTTTATGATCTGTTTTTTTTTCTTAATACGGGATGAAATACACCTTTTCCTGGACTATATTTATCCGTTTGTATGCAGGTCTGGATACTAAGCACATATTTGTGTGTTAAAGTTTGTTTACACACGAGTTTCCTATAATGTTAGGAACCGTCTCAAAAATTCGCTTCATAATTCGCTTCATTTTCATCTTAGATGAAGTGTTATTGTAACACATAAGTGTTAATTATCATCACAAAGATAGTGTAAATTATCATCATACAGAAAGCTATTAGAATTAGTGAATTTGAGTATGCTTTGGATTTCCATTTCATTGATGTGACCTAAATAATGTTCTGAATCCGCCTCTGCATACTACAAATCATGATATCCAATTAAACAACTTGTAGTTGTCCATCGGATGGATAACTGCAGGTTGTGTTATTGAATAATTTGATTTTTTATGTAGTTTCAGTTATTCAAATGTGAATTAAATTGAGATTAAGTTAATATAGAATAAAATCTGGCATTAAACAATTAGAAGAGATATCTAATCAATTTGTCTAAAAAATTCGCTTTAATTCGCTTCACAAATCGCTTCATTGTCACCTCAGACGAAGTGTTATTGTGCATACAAAATATGCACAATAACACTTCATCTGAGATGAAAATTGACAGAGACGGATCCTTTTCAATTCTTATTACCTGGGACTAAATCCTAAATTAAGAGACCGTTCACAAAATTTGTATTGCTAGTTGTACCATTCCAAACTAAAATGTATTTTATACATACTAAAATGTATTTTATACATACTAAGTATGCTCCAAGACACTTCTTCTGTGATGAAAATCGAAAAGAAGTTATCCATACAAATTTTGTTGATGGTTCATAAGTAAATCAAGATTTAATCCTTCCTTGGTTCTTCACACAACTGGATATCGATTACTTAACCCTTTATTTCATAATGTTGTAAAATGGCCAAACATACCTTAACAATCCTGCAGCATATGCTGCAGGGTTGTTAAAGTATGTGTGACCATTGCACGTTATGATGTAAAATCTGCAGTGGTGGATTTAGACTTAGTCACAGCCAAGCTTGTACCCAGGACCTTTTTAATCGCTTTTTGAAAAGGTCCTGGGTACGAGGTTGAGTCAGAACAGTAAGATGGGGATTAAAACTAATTAATTTTTAATGGTAAACAAATGGTCATTAGCCTTTTTGGTCTTTGTTTTATTGCTTTGCCTAGGTTTAAGAAGCTTGCTTCGGATTCGCCTATGAATCTGATAGCTGTGGTTAACTTAGCCTACCTTATAGTTGATGTTATTTTTTTAAAACGAAAATATATATTATAATATTCATGAAAGTATTATTTTAGTGCTTTCAAAATACCGAAAATTTGGGAAGCATCTCAGTATACTGCAAGCACAGTCGCAAGGTGGCAATCGACTTGAGCCGGCGCGGTTTGAAAATTCACGTGTAAAAAGGGGTGACAACTTGTTAGAGAGGGGAGGGGGGGGGGGGGGTTTGACCCTCAAAGAAAACATGGTTCTATGCCCAACTTATCTTTTTTTTATTTGCGAGACGGCGATGAGAAGACAATTTTCATCTCGCCATCTCGCAAATCAAATGCCCTGGGAACGAGATTGGGTATGCCATTTCTCTTAAATAACAGAAATTGAATACATTTTCTCTAATATTAATTGTAATCTTAGGGATCTTCCTCAAAACTTGTATCGCAAACCGTATCATTCCCTGCATGAAAATCGGGATAATACTTTTCGATTTGCAAATGATTATTTGACGTTTAGAGACAACCTCCAACCTCGATCCCAGGGCATTTATACAAAGAATCAGAAAGATACAAAATGCCCTGGGATCGAGGTTGAGACAACCTCGTCCTCAGAGCCCTTTATCTCTTTCTGACGATTTGTGCTGGAATCGAGTTTGGTTTAGAGACAATCTACATACGATTGTCTGCAAATTAGAGAAAATCTAGAACATCTTTTCTCTAAATGTCATAATATGTAATCCGAAATAGCTCTGGTTTAATTATCTTGGATTTCATGCAGTGCTTCATCACATAAGGGACCGTACACAAAATTCGTAATACGAACCATTTTCATCACAGATGAATGAAAGTTGATACAAATTTCCATACTTTCCATTCCATATTCATCCCGATTTTCTTACAATCCGTTTGTCGCAACAAAATGCAAAGCATTACAACCGCTTTTATGCGAGATAGGTTTTCTAAGATCTAAAATTGAAAGCCGCGAATTGCAACTACTTTTGGTTCAACGGTTAAAACAATGTCGAAGTTAGATGTTTTGGTAGGACACCTGGTGTTGTTCGATGGTTTTCAACCCAACCGCCAATCGAAACTCAAACCAGGAACTTTCAAAGGCATATGAAATAAACGGAGATGAGACTTTAACATTATATTTCACTACAACCCGAGGTTAGTGTTTATCGAGGTGTACGCATTGATTAATAAACGCAACCCTGACACTGCGTAAATAGTTCTGTTATCCCTTTATCAAACAACCAGTTAAAATCTGGAGTATTTTTATGCATTGCGAGTCTCCATTTTACTGTTGTGACTAGGTAGAAGCATGTCCTCTATCCGCCTATGTTACCATATATCAATATCACATTCGCTCGAGATAACACTAAAAGATTACCTTGTAACTTCCACACTTGTTCTTAGAGGGCCGACGAGTTCACTAGTCTACCTTTTGTATTGTTATTAAAATTTAAACTGTAAGAATATTTTAAAGAGACTTTAGCTTCACCGGATAAATGAACTGCATGCTTTACCATCGGCAGATCCAGCCCTAGTTCAGAGCATGCCCACGGATAACTAGAAGGTATTTATTTTCAATATCCTAATGTGTGGTTATGGGTCTTGAGAGACTCATACCCATATATTATTTTATTAAAACATCAATGACCTCGATTCTCCATTTTACCACTGTGACTTAGCCTACCTCTCCGCCTGGTCTATCACCACTGATCAAATTTTGCGTTCACATTATTCCAGTTTTCTGTAATGCTAACGCATGCGCATTCTCCAATAACTAACGGGATATCCGAAGCGACGGTAAACAAAAACAAGGTGGTCCTAGTATTACCGTGAACGCATAAAGTATAGCAGTGGTGGCAGACCAAGCGAAGTGCAACGAAAGCGGTCTACCTAGGAAGGCTACTGTGACTAGTTAAAGCATTTTATGAATCCGACTCTGTTTTAGGTACCAGACCTAGTCAGAGCAACGCGAGGAAGAGCTAAAAAATTTAATTCTTAATAGCCTTCTGTATGATGAGAGACCATCATCATACAGAAAGCTATTAGAATTAATGACTTTGAGGTATGCTTTGAATCTCCATTCCATTGCTGTGACTAGATAAAAGCATGCTCTGAATCCGCCTCTGGGTCCAGAACAAGAACGTGACAGCAATTTATATGTTGTTATATCATGAATTTGTTCGTTTGATAAGCGAAATAAAAAGTTTATTTGCAAAAATTTGCAAATCACAGTAAAGTTTTAACTGACTATTCGCAATTAGCACTGCATGAAAAGTGACGTTTTACAGTAACGATTTTATCTATATTTTATATTCTAATTGCGGGTCTCTAAAGACCATCATCATACATAAGGCTATTAAGAAATAAAACTTATTGTCCTTTATCGCGATGTTCTTAGATGGGTCCACCACTATGCTATTGGGATTGCAAGAAGCTTAAATCGAAGGAGTGGTATTATTGATTCCATTATTTTTACACTTTTTTTCTCCTAGAAGTAAGAGTGAGAAGTGAACGAGAAGGAAAAGAAACAAAGAGGGAGAAAGAAAAGGGAAAAAAGTTTATTCAAAAATCAAAACATCAAAATCAAAAAAATGAAACGTAAATAGAGGTATATAAGAAGCGGGTTAACGTTGGGAATCCTGACTATTTACCATCATACTTATCTTATTTTCATGACTGATATTGAAAACCGTCTGATAACTAAACTTCATATCAATTCAAGTACAGATTTTAAGATAAGCAAGAAAGGATGTTATTATAAAACGATAATATCGTATAACCTCATACGCAGTAGCAGCATCATCATACATATAAAGCTATGAAGAATTAAAACTTTATTTTCTCCGCATCATAAGGCTGGATCCGCCACTGGGTAGAGCCTTTTTTTATGTCTTTGTTCGAATTTGTGGATATACGCTTTCTAGGTAAAGTTAAAAAAAGACGAAGACTATGGGAAAGAATTTAATTTCTATTACGAAAGCGAGATTTTTACATGGTTCAACCAGCCTGGTTACATCCAGTGATTCGCTTGCCAGAAGAAAACTATTGCCGAACTCAAAAATGATAGCTTAGATTTGATAATAATTTTGAAAAGAAAATTGTTTTGGAATTTATAATGATGACAAGTTGATGTTCTTTTTCCTGTCATATCTTTATGGAAGTATATAGGGATGTATGAAACTTAGCTTGTTTCACTACGCACTACACTCACATTTTGAATCATAAATATCATTCGCAAAACCTTTGAAAGCTTAGATACACCTGCGGGTTCAGAATTTGCTTTCACTTAGTCAAAGCAGTAAAATGGAGACTCAAACTCAAAATTTAAGTGCTTGCTTTATCTCTAAAGACCATCACCATAAATAAACCTATTGATAATTAATGCTTCTCGTTCTACATCTTGGTGTTCTGACTCAGTGACGAACTCAGAACTTAGGACACGTTTACATGGAAAATCGTTGCCGGCGAAATGAACTGTCATGGCTTCTGTGATTGGTTAAATTTTCCGACAGAAAAATTTAACCAATCACTGAAGCCATGACAGTTCATTTCG
>JAUCNQ010122194.1:0-10540 GCA_032352715.1 Bougainvillia muscus
AGTCAATTATACCGAAAGTGAGTTGGGGGATTTCCCTTTATTCGGGGATTTCCCTTATATGTCAGAAATCGATGCTACAATGCCGAAAGTGAGTTAAAGATTTCTGAGACAGATGACTTTTGGTAGATTGTCCTAGAACTGCCCATTATATATCTCTACTTCTGACACGCCAATTTATTTTGCAAAAAAAAGCAGATTTGTTCATATCTTTTCAATGCCTACAACAGTGGCGGATCCGGCCCTAGTCAGAGCAACACGAGGAAGACCTAAAAGTTTTAATTCTTAATAGCCTTCTGTATGATAATGGGTCTTCAGAGACCCATTATCATACAGAAAAATATTAGAATTAATCACTTTGTGCATGCTTTTAATCTCCGTTTCAGTGCTGTGACTAGATAAAAGCCTGTTCTGAGTCCGCCTCTGTACAAAATATGCAAAAATAAAGAAAATTTACGAGGTCAAGAGGTATGGGTAAGCATTGCTAAAATATTTATAAAATTATTTTATTATTTTATTATTTACAAAAAAAACTGTTACAACCTCATATCAATTAAGTTTTAATTATTCACCTTTGAACAGATTTCTTGACCTGGCAGAGGCGGACTCAGAACATGATTTTACTCAGTTACAGCAATAAAATGGAGACTCAAACTCATTAATTTTGTATGATGATGGCTCTTGTAAGACCCCTCCCCCCCCCCCCCCTCCCATCATCACACAAAAGTTATTAAAAATTAAAACATTTAGTTCTTCACCGTGTTGCTAACCGTGTTGCTCTGACTAAGAGGGTGTTTACAGCCCAAATCTCAGCTCGTAGTTGCCTTGAACCGTTTTCAGCTCAAAGGCGGGGCTGAGATTCCAGTCCGGGCTGAGATATGTCAGAATATGTCTGAAAATGAATTGAAAACGCAATATTTTTTCAGCCCTGGTTGAAATGGGAAAAATACATGCCGAAGATAATGTGAAATTTCAGCCAGGGCTGAGATTAAAAATAAAATTCAAATTTCAGCCCGGGTTGAAAACGAGCTGTAAACGCAAATAGGCTGTAAACAGGAGAAGACATCACAAATAGCAACCTCGTACTCCGCGCCATTTTCCAATGGTAGACATTTCTGATAACAGTAGAATAACTTCTCTCGTCTCCTTAGTTCTAACAGCTCGTATTGTACTTCCGTAGATGGTTACCCAGGTGGTTCCGTAGGTGGTTCCGTAGGTGGTTCCGTAGGTGGTTACCCAGCTCATACACAAACAAAAAGTAAACATATTAGCTTTGCTAAAAGATTCCGTACTATCTGGACTAGTTTGTTAGCTATAGGTATCGAAGAAGCAATTCCTTGCTCTTACTCTTTCCACGCATACTAAACGTCTTTGGTTTCTGTTGGTAATGTAAAACGCCAGCTCGAAATACTGGATATGTACTGTAGTTCCTTTTACATACGAAGAGTTTGACTTGCGTATTAGAGATTCTCATTAATGACTTTTCAAAATAACCACGTGAAATTCGTTGAAATCATCTCAAATACACAAGTGTAGTCATTTTTCTCATCTGCATGAAAAGTAATTTCAACCAGAGAATATGAACTAATCCAATGGCGGATCCAGAACACTTGTTAAGCAAGTCAAAGCGAACCAAATTCATTCATTCTCAATAAACGCTTCTTTTTTTATAAGCCCCAGTGAATTTCTTCTGAGTTTGGCTGGTGCTTTTATTTTCTTATTTTGAGCTTTACATGGTGCTTATTATGACGTTTATATATAACACATAAATATATGGTCCAAAATTCCACCGAAATAGCAAAGTTATATGCGAACAAGGGAACTCCGTAAGAAAAACTCGGGTTTGATGACTAAAATCAATTTTCCTTCTGATGGAAAATGATTTTTGAACCTCTGGTGCTTACAAAAAAGCGTGTAGTTTCACAAATCGTTAGCGATTATTTTTTAACTTTTAAAAGCAATTGTTTTTAGTTTCCATCTTGGTGCCCTGACTAGGTCCGAATCTCCCGCTTCTATTCGCCGGAAATCACGAGGCGGAAACTGCAAGATGTCGCGTGTTACACCCGTAGATTCAAGTTGTACCCTGCGCCGTGAGTTTTTTTTTAATTTTGAAAGACGATGTAGAGAAAAGGCCCTGGCATGGTTGCATAAGTTGAATTACGCATTATTTGTTTTTTCACATTTCAGCCAGGGCTGAAAACAAATTGCGTTTTCAACTCATTTTCAGATATATCTCAGCCCGGGCTGAAATTAAACATTATCTTCGGCATGTTTTTCCCCCTTTTTAGCCAGGGCTGAAAAAAAAATTACATTTTCAACTCATTTTCAAACAGCTGTAAACACACTCTAAGGCTGGATCCACCGCTTGACCTAGAGCCTGTTTACAGCCCAAATCTCAGCCCGGACTGAGATCTTATCCCGAAAGTGAGTTTATTTGCGTTTACAGTTCGTTTTCAGTCCGGGCTGAAATTCGATTTTTATTTTTACGCTCAGCCCGGGCTAACATTTCACATTACCTTCGGCATGATTTTTTTACCATTTTTACCATGCATAAAATGGGCCGGCGTTAGAGGGGCAGTGTTTTGTAAGGAAAAGGGTTTTGACAAGTGTTATTTTTAAAATTACTGGCGGAATTAACGTGTTTTAATCAATTTTTCACAAGAAAATTAAACGAAAGCTCAGAAAAAGACGACTAGGCATTATTGATAATATTTCAATATTTCAATTTCCAGAAAAAGAGGAATAATGTATGGTTCCCTCAAATGTATCTAAAAAAAACATTAAGAAACAAAGTGATTGTACATAAAAACGTTGTTTTTTCCGATTTTCTCCGTTAAATGCGGCCTTAAATGGCGGTAAGTCGAATTTTGCTCTTTGCGGAATAAGAGCCGGCGTATAATTAGGGCCAGCGTTATAAGGGAGGGTCATCAATATGACAGAAATTCGAGTATAAATTTTGTACAAATTACGGACGGGATAAAAATTAGAAATATAAATCCATAATGGCTGCATCAGTGAGAATGTTTAGCCTAACTTTTTCCAATGTTTCGTAGGTTGGAAATGGAAGTGTTATACCTTTTTGGAAATTAGAGAGCCTGCACTTAATCAAACCTTGAACCTATAGGTTATTTTCAAGTTATTCAATGGCATCCTTTTTGAAAAAAGCTTTGTCGACTATACCTTGAAAAACGTTCGGTTTAACAATTATTCATGATTTTTTCAAAAAAATGGTCTCAAAATCGTTTTCTACGAAGACTGTTAAATTCGATAGGACTGAAAAAAGAAACGAAGCTGATTTCTAAAGCGATAAACACCGTGTTCAACCTTGATGCGTAAAAATTGTGAAACCAATGTGTCTGCGACCGAGTTATCCAGTTTAATCTAAATTCTAAGTAAAATTAAAGGTTCGAACGAATGGACCAACAATCGCAACACCGTGAACTAATAAATACTATTACGTAGAAGAACTTTAAGACAGAAAGCTTATTATACGAAAACATGAACAATTTCGTAGTTATTGATCTGGGGAGCTTTTTCCAGCAGATATATGGGGACTATAACGTCATTATGGTGTATCTACATTTGTACATATAGGTACTTGCATTCCGTCCTGTAAGATGGAATGCATGTAGCCTCTGTTCATAGATTAGACTGTGCGTAAACACCCTATTGACGTTCTAACAATATAATTCAAATGCCATGAATGTGCCGAATGGGTGTTATACGAAATACTAGAAATTTATATTTATTAATTTATTTACCTTTTTGGAATGTATGTGCGTACTGTATATGTATATACATTAGCAAAATATGATTCAGTTAACTGTTCCCTGAATTGTTTTAACCCATAAATAATGTCTGATGGTAACAAAATGGTCACACACGCTTTAACAATCCTTTAGCAAAATGCTTCAGGATTGTTCAAATGTGTACGACCATTTAAGAGACGCTAGACATTAAAGGGTTAATATTAAAAGTACGAGGAAGGATCGTATATGTAGTGAACATTATTCACGTAGAATGAAGCAATTAAAATAATTATGGTTCGATCAATAACGACAACTTTTATTATTTTAAATATTTCAGACTATCATTTTAGTGTCCGAGAAATGGTTACACATGCTTAAATAGAACTGTACTATTTCATACAGGTTTGTTTAAGAATATGTGACCATTAAGGTTCTACCATGCATTAAACTGCATGAACTTATATAAAACGCGTGAACGTATAACAGTAAAGGGTTCGTCTCAAAAATTTTCATTTTCACCTTAGATGAAGTGTTATTGTGCATACAAAGTATGCACAATAACACTTCATCTGAGATGAAAATTAATAGGAATGAAGCGAATTTCTTAAGCGAACTTTTGAGACGGTTCCTAAAGGTTATCAATTTTAACCTTTTAAAATACAGAGCGTTTGAACAATGGCCACATATACTTGAACAATCTTACAGTCGGAGATTGTTAAAGTATGTGTATGGTCATATTTTTGAATTTTTGAGTTAATAGATAGGAAATTTATTTGGAAATTCGTATCGACTTTCATTCAGTACATGAAGACTTTCTATAGGCGAAATGAACTTTCATGGCTTGTGTGATTGGTTAAATTTTTCTGTCGGAAAAATTTAACCAATCACAGAAGCCATGACAGTTCATTTCCCCCGCAACTATTTTCCATGTAAAGTGTCCTTAGTAAGCACAAGGATACTCCATCTGGGATAGAAATGGTATGATTAGCGATACGAATTATGTGGACATTTCCCAAGAGAAACAAAATTCATATGGAAATTCGTATCAATTTTTATTCAGAAGTCGAGAGTTTTCGTGCATACTAAGTGAACAACTGGACACTGTAAAACTAGGGAGGAAATATTTATAAAGAAACTATAGAGATTATTATCCAAGAAAAATAAGCACATATTGTCTCAATTTTAACTTAGTATAGGGACCATGCACAAAATATACTGTATATGGAAAATCATATCAATTCAAGAAATTTCTTTTTAGAATAAATAATACAATTTGCAAGACAAATTTTGTAGATGGTGGCCTCCCTTCTTGTCTTTGGACATGTTTACAAGTAAGGTACAATTATGCTTATGGTACAATTATGCTTTTTCTTAGTTGAGATTGGGACAATATGTGATGGGTATGTGGTCCCATATAGTATAAAAAGATTTTCTGTTTTATTCTAAAATACAAACATGGACTGTATAGTCAAGAAGAGACAGGTTCAGACACTTTATCAGTAGGATTAAGTCTTGTAAGAAATCGTAGAAATCGTTGCAAACTCCTCATGCGTTCCGTAATACATTTTGAACGTAAAAGTACTAGTTTAGCAGTCAAATTTAATGGTATAGCTGCAAGTCCCCACCACACCCATGGTACACCATGTTGATATTGTGTATAATTGTCTTCATACTTGGGTAGTTGACCAAGTGCATTAAAGATACAGTCTTGTTCAGCAGTTTTTAAAGAATTTACATAATAAGAAAGATGATCATAAGTTGTCCTTGAAATAGAAGCAAAATCTTCTCTACTCAAGTCTTCCTTTGCATCACAGAAATATTTTACTTTTGCATAATATAATGAATCTTCAACCCTTTTACTTGTTATAGTAAAGCGCTGACCAGCAACTGTATGAATTATATAGCGACCATCAGGAAGACACTGATAACGTGTAATTTCACATATAGTACCTGAAGAAGAAGAATATTATGTGAATTACGAACCTTGGCTTGTGTTGTGTTAACTTGGCAAAGCTACATTCAGTTCTTATGAATCGTCTACAATTATGTGATGAAAATGG
Organism: Bougainvillia muscus; assembly: GCA_032352715.1. Classification (NCBI taxonomy): domain Eukaryota; kingdom Metazoa; phylum Cnidaria; class Hydrozoa; order Anthoathecata; family Bougainvilliidae; genus Bougainvillia; species Bougainvillia muscus. The sequence continues at coordinate 5,807 of JAUCNQ010122194.1, forward strand.
TACCATTTACGATAAGAATTTTGTGGATGGTTCATTAAAGTATATATAGTTATGTGAAAGCCAGTCACCATTACCATTTTGTTACTTATACTTTGTTTTTTACTGATTTTTATTCCCAGGAAATGCATATCTAAACCCTCTAAGTAGATATACATCACTAATGCATGGTAAAACAGACACTGTACTTAATAAATGTATATAGGCCCATCTAGAATACTGGATACTTTGTTTGTACTTTATTATTAAAGGTTAAAATAAAACAATTTAAATAATTGTGCAAGGACTATGTGGCTGCTATAAGTGGCTGATCCAGACGTAGTCAGAGCACCAAGATGGAGAACAAAACTACTTAATTTTTTAATAGTCAACAAATTATCGTATTTTAAGGCTAACGCACATTTGTTACACTTTTAAAAAATTAATGACTATTGTTCTCCATTTTATTACTTTGATGAGGTTAATAAATAGTGTTTTGTCTCAAAAGGGTTTGTCTCAAAAGGGTTCCTCTCAAAAATTCGCTTTAATTCGCTTCACAAATCGCTTCATTTTCAACTCAGATGGAGTGCTATTGTACATACAAAGTATCTACAATAACAGTTCATTTGAGATGAAAATTGACAGAAATGAAGCTAATTTCTTAAGAAACCTACCTATCTCTGAAAATTCTTCTTCTGAAGATTGACTAGCTTTAGGTATGCACATGCCAAACTTTCTTGAACCAGATTCAAAACAGTCTCGAATCATAAGACGATACTTCGGTTCAAATATATGCAGAGGACAGGATACATATGGAAATGCAATGGAACAAACCATAACAGGAATTTCAACATCTTCATCTATTCCAACTCTACAAAATAAAAAAATAAACATAAAAAACATGTTTTTGATAAGGTTTTTTAACCTTTATTAACAACTATTATACTTTCAGGATTAATGCTCCCCAGTTATGTGGGCAAAAAACAAATGGAATCCATAAAACATGCAACATGCAACATGCAACCCTACATAGTTTCAGTTAATTTTATAATACTGTACTGTAGCTTACAAAAAACAACCTTTTTTTTATAAAATCGAATATTTGTTGTAAAAAACTAGGTTGAAAAAACAAAAGAGATACATTATTTCGCTTTTTATCTGTTTAAATTGGTGAAAATCACATACAACTGATGTTTTAAACCACTTTTTATAGCAATTAAAGCTCTTGGCCAAATTTTGTTGAAATAATAGAAAAAAAGAAAATTTCGTATGGAAAAACTTTCCGCGCTTGCAAATTTCGGACAAAAAAAATTCCGAAAGTTTTCATGTTAAGGTATTAGCCTGCTGAATCAGCAGAGTGTAAAACCTCACTCACACAAGTTTTAGAAACTAAATTCAATTTATTGGAGAGCGGGTAACTTTTGAGTTGTGAGTTGGTGAGTTGCTTCCTAGTGAGTTCGTGAGTTGGAAAAATATACGAGACCGAGTTATTCTTCAGTTCACTTTTATCCAAGCCCAGTAGGACCTATATGGAGTAACTGTAGGGGAGCCGATCCGAACAGGACATTTTTCAATCCTAAAGCACATGTTTGGTTTTGTGGAAGAAAAAAGAAAAAATTATAAATATGTTTGCCAAAATTTTTCAATTTTTTTATGGTAAATACTTAAAAAAAGTTTGGACATTTTATAAATATCATTTTATCACCAAAAATATTTATTGAGAAGCATACAGATGTGGCGCAGTGGTAACACATTGTGCTCGCAAACGAGAGGTCCCAGGTTCGAATTCGGACCGAATGTGTTTTCAGTGTCATATTTTTTCTACCAGGACCGGAACAGGACTGACTTAGAGGGGAAAGATTTAACATCCAAATCAAAACATAGGTGCTTTAAAATAATAAATACCTTCTGGGATTGTCGATTTTGGGGGATTTTGCGTCTGATCCAGTTACCTGATAACCGATATCCATTTTGCCAGCTGGCCTGGAGGCACAAGGGTAGGCGAGTCTAAAACCCCTCCTCCTTTTTTTCTAAATAGAGATTTTTTTCTCGTGTTTCTTATTTTTGAGTAAGATGATCTTAAAACCAAGTCACGTGGCCTATTAAGCGGTCAAATAAACACTGTAACTCTTCTGTAAACAATGTGAATTCTAAGGTTTAAAATACATTCGCCTGACCTCCAAAATGGCGGCGCCGTCCCTGAATGACTAAACAATGAAACTGAAGCAGTATTGCTTCAGAGAGAGAAAAAAGAAATTAAGAACATAATATTTTTTTGCCCCTGGTGGGACTCGAACCCACGAGATAGCACTTAATAAAATAACAGCGCTTTATAGATTTGTATGGCATCGGCTTCCGTAAGGTTTTCCAACTCATGAACTTACAAACTCACTAGGAACCAACTCACAACTCGAGAGTTACTCTATCTCAATTTATTCCTATCAATTTTGATTAGTGAAAGGAATTAAAGAAAACTTTTGAAAGAAGTATAAATGTTTTGAACATGCGGGAGTGAGTTTTTTAAATTTTTGAAAGTGATAACAACTTATACTGACACAATACCATTTCTGCCGCTCATGTTATTGCACATAATGAACATACATTCAGAGATTACACTAATGGACAGTCCACAAAATTCGCATCCTAATACGAACAATCTTCATCACAGAAAAAGGGTTTTAGTGCATTCTAAGTATGCACAACAACACTCCTTCTGTATGGAAATTGATACAAATTTCCATACAAATTTTGTGGACGGTCCCAAACGTGGTTCTACTATATCAAAATTATCAGATTTATGAAGCAAATTTTATTGATACAGAATGGAATTCTTTTAAATCTGTACATTTCCATACCTGGAAAGTTTTTCTAGTCTTTCTTTGTACACTTTATCTCTTTCTGCTAACTGTTCTTTGAAGTATATCTCTAATATTGATACAAGAATTACAGTCACTGGCTTATGTGGTGCAGCTAAATAATCTTTAAGTGATACGCGACATATTGGGCAGTAAGGATTGTGATCTATAGTTCTAACCACACAATTTTTACAAAATATATGCCCACATGGTGTTGTAACAGGCTTGTATAGCAAATCATAACAAAGTTTACATTCAAAGTCTTCTTCATTTATTAGATGTTTTGGCACACCATTAACTTTTTCACAGGAATCAAATTCATCGACATAATCAAAAATGCTATTATCAAAACTCCCTGAATGACTTTCTTCAAGTTGTTGTATTTGAGTTGATTCTGTTTGAGAACAACATGGTTGATTAGAAATCTCTTCTGCTTCTGAAGGAGATGTCGGCAACAGCATATTATTTTTCTTGATGCCAACATGTACAGGTTGCGGTGAAGAAGAAACCGAAGTTGAAGAATTGTCTAGGTTAGCATTTAAAGTTTTTTGATCAGTAATATTTTTGTCTATGGTTTTTTGTTCAGAAGAACGTTCTGTCGAAGAATCACTATCACTACGTTTCAACCTTTTTGTTTCAATATCATCTGTTTCATTATTATCATTTCCTGGTAAGTCTATTAAACCAGAGTCGCTTTCCAAGGATGTAGGATCATCTGGGTCTGGTGGAGCAAGAATTTTATCAATACTTTGAATAACAGCATTAGATAATTGCACATCGTTTGGCTCAAGTTCTAAACATAGTTGAAAGGCATCTATGGCATTATTTAAATCGCTTAAGTTAGAATAACACTCTCCTCTACGAAATTGTATTTTACCGTCAGTTGGATTTAACTTGCAGGCTAATTCAGAGTCCCTAAGAGCATCTTTATGCTGGTGCATATTCGTGTATATTTCAGATCTAATACTGAGAGCAGTGTAGTCGTCCGATACCATAAACAATGATTCATTAATTTTGTCTAAGGCATCATTAATTTGGTTATTATGCATCTTTTCTAATGCTATTTTTTTACAGCTAGTAGCTTTATACTCTTTGCTAAACCATCTTGATATAATATCTGTTAAAAAAGTATTGGGATTGCATGGAGATTCCAGAGTATACCCACACTCAGTGCAAAACATCTTTTCATCAATGCAGTGTTTACACATAGAATGACCACAAGGTAATGTTGCTGGATTAAAAAGCAGCCATCCACATTTACAAACAAATGGTTGAGGCATTAACAGAAATTCATCGGTATCAAAAAGACAATTATTACTTTCTGCTTCTTCTTCGTCTTTTAATTCTTTCAAAAACCCTGTCACAATAGCAGAAATTTGATCATAAACAATAAAACTGTATGCATAAAGAACTTCTGCAAGAGTTCTTCTAAGTTTCGATCTTTGTTTTGCAAGTGTCTTCTCTCCAGACCATAAAAATAAGTCTTCTAGACTAAGACCAGGAACAACAGAGTTGGACTTTTTCTTCAAATCTTTGTGAGTTACTTCTTTTAAAGGATCGAAATCAACACTGTTAACTTTATTACTTTTAAATTTATTGTAAAATTTATTAAAAATGTTCACCAAAGACATGTTTCAAAATTCTAATGTTTATACCAAGCATCTGCATTATCATCTTCATCGAAACATGTCACTTCAACGCAACCCGTTAAACGGTAAACTCTCTCTAAATGAACACACAACTTTGCAACCGATTACCGGTTGATTTAAAAGCACTTCAAATCGTATAATTTGTTAACGATCGTAGTTAAAGTTGTGTAACATGATTTCACTTTCAGTCCACCATTTTTATTTAGAATAATTTTCTTTAAGTTGCACAACCTAGACTACCTCGATTGTGTTAT
>JAUCNQ010122205.1:0-10538 GCA_032352715.1 Bougainvillia muscus
TTACAATTAAAATGCCAATTAAAATGCCAATTAAAATAAAAATAGAAGGAAATCGTAAGGAAATAACAGAGATTAAAGAACGTAACTAACTGATGGTCAGGATAACACAAGACAAACCGTGAGGCTTTATTTTCATTGTGGTCCTGTGTTGCAGCAAAGACATGAATAATGCTCGTGCTTGTGCGTTCGAGAGATATTTTAATATATCATACTCGCCTAATTTGGCGAGTGGAGTAGCCAAGTAAATTGATTTTGCATTTTTTGAATGTCATACACAGTTCTTTTAAAACCTCACTAAAACTAGTTAAAACTAAAATTGATAAAGATTGAAAAACATAGCTACTAGCTAGCTGTAGCTGCATCATCTACTGCGTGAAAATAGGGATAAGCAGCGTACATACTAAACCACAGTATCACCAGAGACGACCTGAAACAACCTGCGCGACGACATGAAACCAGCATGAAACAACCTCAACCGAACCGAGACGATCTTAAATTCCAGAACAACCAAAAGCCTTTCGGCTGCCGTCAGTTTGGTTGTGTCGCAAAAGTTTTTTTCTTTCGAATGACTTGAACCTTGCTTCCAGTCTGTTTGTTGGATACTTATAGTTAGGCGGACGTCACAAATATGTGGTGTTAGAGTCATAATTATTAGGTGTGACTATCAACAATGACTTGAAGTTTGATACTCATATCTCTAACATGTGTTCTACTGCTACTAGGAAACTTAGCACCCTTATGAGATTGTCTTAGTTTTTATGCTTTAAAAATAAAAGGACACTGTTCAAAGCCTTTTTTGAATCTCAGTTTAAATATTGTCCTCTAGTGTGGATGCTATACAGTAGAAAATCTAATCACAAAATAAATAAGCTACACAAGCGTGCTTTAAGGTTCATCTACCATGCTTATGAATCTAGTTTTGACGAACTGCTAGTAAAGGACAAATCTTTCACAATACACCAGTTTAATATGCAAACCTTAGTGTGGAAATTTACAAATTTCTTGCCGGCTTTGCTTGTGATTATGAGCGAAATTTTTAATAGTCCTAATGTAAAACAGGGACTACGTTTTAGCAAGGAATTACATATTGCTCATGTAAATACTATAGCATTTGGGGAGAATTCCCTCAATTACTATTGTTCATTAAATTGGAGGTTAGTTCCAGATGAAATTAAGTCAGCAAAGTCTGTGAAAGCATTCTAATACCTTATCAGGCAATGGAAACCTGAAGAGCGTTTACTAAAACCCGGAACTACCCACAACGAGCCAAAACAACCAACATCTAGCCAAAACGACCCACATCTATGAAATTATTTTATGAATGGTTCACGTAAGACTACATGTTCTAGCAGAATTCCCACAAACTCGCTCAAAGTCTTAAAAACGACATCGCTCCAAGGGAATATTATCAAAATCACGGCAACGAAAAAGTTTACTATGATCAGAACTGACGGCTTGAAGTCGAATTTGGGGTACCTTATCGGTTCTTTTTATCGATTTCAAACCGTCACTTAGTCACTGGTGCACACATGTGCAAAATATTTATATTTCGCTAATTACAAATTCAATGACTAGACTTTAAGTTGGGAAGCTAGGTGTTAAGAAAACAATTATTTAGCAATTACTTTGGCAACTTTTAATTATTTCAAGTCTATAAAAAAATGTGTTTTATGATTGATCGACAGTTTGTTTAGTTGATGATTGTAATAACATAAAAATTTTAAGTTCTGAACCTCATATGCTTTAGCCTGTACAGTGACGTATCCAGAGTTTTTTTGGGACTACCGTTTTCTTATACCCAACTTTTGCTTAGTTTAGTATCTCCGTGGGGCACCACGGTTGGTGCCGAAGGGGAAATTTTGGGTTTTGAGGTCCCTAGATCGCCGGAAAATGGCTTTGCAGCACTCAAAACAGCAAAATTTTGTACAATTATTACTTTCATTTTATTACATAATTTTCAAATGTTACGAATGTGATCGCATGTACGTCAAATCCAAGCAGTTTAATCGTTTTGAAGGATCGCAAATATGCTGAAGAAAAACATACCACTTAGAGTTTATATTTACTTAATTTACTAGTTTTTTTTTTCTCTGCGTTTTTATTTTTTTGGGATAAGAATTTGGGATCCCATACCGGTAAACCGGTAGCAAAACCCCTCTGGATACGTCGCTGCTGTATACACGGACAGTACTTTGCCATTTCTACATTAACAAACATTTGCGGTATAATGACTCATTCCGTGATATATGGGGATTTCTACGCTTCGTTTACCAGAGCATTAGGTAGTCACTGTTTTAATACGTACGAACTTCGCAACATACCTTCCTTTGATTCTTTGCGTAACCCTACACCAAATACACAAATTTCGGTAAATGGGCTCACTTCGCGCTTCTCATTTGTGCAGATGTGAGCCGTTTTAGCTCGTTCTGGGTCGTTTTGGCTAGTTGTGGCTCGTTTTGGCTAGTTCCTTGTTTTAGCATTTATGGACTCGAAGTCTGTCCTTGCAAATTGTGCAAAGACTATCTGAAACAGATAGGCTATGTCGCATTATATTGCTAGCATATTAATTGGTTAGTAAATATGTTTGTGAATCTAAAGCTGCATATACTAAACAAATTCTTCAAGAATACTGCGAACAGCCTGGGAAATTCTGGAAAATTTTGAAATCAGTCTGTTCGACAGCCTAAAGTAATAAAGGATCCACTAAGTTTATTGAAGTTGATGGAATAATAACTGGTGATTCTCAAAAGATTGCATCTAGGTTTAGTAATTATTTTGCCAATGTTGCCATCAAATTAAAGCAGAATGCCATTTTATTAGCTAATCTTTGTTGGAGAATACCAAATATTTGTTGAAAAAGGAGTAAATCTAGATTTATTTTTCAGTATGTGTCCATAGTGGAAGTGCTACAGCATCTTAAAAAATTAAAACAAAAAAAATCTCCTGGTCCTGATGATATCCCACCTGGTGCTCTGAAAGATGCTTCACATATATTAGCTATTCCAATTTCGAAAGTCATCAATCTTTCGTTAAAAACTTGTATCTTTCCTACGGAATGGAAAATGGCTGTAGTCGTGCCTGTCTTCAAATCTGGCAATAATCAATCTACTGAAAACTACAGACCGATACCCCTACTACCTATCATATCGAAAATTATCGAAAAATGTATTCACAATCAATTGACGATTTACCTTGAAGAAAACAAACTTTTGAACTCAAATCAATTTGGATTTCGGAGACTTCATTCTACTGAGCTCGCTGCTACTGTTTTGGTCGATGATATCAGAAAGGATGTTGATTCAGAAATACGGGTGGGAGCAGTGTTTCTTGACCTGAGCAAAACATTTGACACTGTCAGCCATGCAGCACTCCTTAAAAACTTCTTTCTTTTTGAATGGTTCAAAAGTTATTCAATCAGCAACAGTTATAATAACGCTGCATCTGAAGAACATGGTGTTTATGCAGTAGTCCCACAGGTCTCTATCCTTGTACCTCTGTTATTCATTATGTTTATAAATGATATGGCGGATGTTATAAAGTATTCTCGTATAATAAAATATGCTGATGATACTGTGCTGTGCGTTAGTCATAAGGACTTTAAAGTAATTGAAAACCAACTTAACAACGATCTTCACCTTCACCTTCACTTTCAAATTGGCTAGATTTCAATGAACTAATACCAAATTGGAAAATTGGAAAGACTGAGTCCATGCTGTTCGGGACACCTCAACGATTAGCAAAAGTAACATAGCCATTTAAACTGATGTTCAAGTCCGATTATGTTAATTTTACTAAGGCATGCATATAAGTACCCTTGACCATAATATCCAATTTGACATTAACTACAAACGTTTCTCTGGCCGTCTGAAACTTTTTATCGTGTTAGATATTTACTGGAGGAATCATCAGCATTAATGTTGTACAAAGCCATGTTTTCTCCAATTTTCGCGTATTGTTCGATATTGTCAATAAAACTTACCAATACTCAAGCGAATTAGAAAACAGAGCATCGAGAATTTTAAGTAGAAATTTGAATCAAAAATCAAGAATTAACACTGATTTCCTCAAGTAAAATCCGTTGTTGTAAAATTGTCAAAAAATGTTTGGACAAATCGACATGCATTAATTTTCACGACTACTTTGAATTGATTAGTCATGAAGGAATACTCGTAACAACAAATGTATGGTAAAACTTTCTAAATGTAAAACCAAGTTTTGGAAAAAATCTTTCAAATTTATTGGCGCAAAGATAAACAATGAACTGCCTCATAGCATTAGAGGAGAGTGCGATTTCAGCAAATTAGTGAATTTGTTGAAATCTCATTTCGCTTGAAATCTTAGGGTAACTCGTTGATTTATAAGGGCTTACTTCTATTATTGAGCTTCCTTGCTGTGGTGCTCCAGTATAGTGTTGATTAGCATACTTATCTTGGAACACTGAGATGATAGTGGTACAGTTTTATTAGTGACATCACGTCCTTGGTGACATACCTGCAATGGCGGCATATTTTTCCAACAGTTTTGCTAGTTCCTATAGCTTCTTACATGATGATCAACATATTATGCTGTTGCATAGTCTTCTGTGCAACCATATGGTATTGCTAGACTATTTCTCATCTACTTAATCAAGGACTTGATTTGGTCACATATTACGCTCGGGTCACATGTTTCATTATTAAAAAAAATATATTTCTTTAAAGTTATGTTTTATTTTGTATTTATTCACAGGACTGCTTGGAAAACAGTATTTTGAATACTGAAGTATATATATATCCTGTTAAAATATTTGAAATAAATAAATAAATAAACCCCTTTAATGGGTTTCAAAATCAAAATCAAAAATTCAATACCCCCCTCCAAACCATTTTGGAAAAATGATTCACCCATTCAGGGGGGTAGAAACTATGATAGGGTCGGTCAGTCAGCCATTAAAAAGTCATATTTTCGGCTAAAAAAACTTCTTTCCACTGTCAACAGCTTTCAGCTAAAATCTCCTAAAAACTCCTAAATAATAATTGAACCCCTTCAGTAAAAATGAAAAAAAGTAATATTTTAAGCTATAATGTACTATTTCGGGCTGATCAAGTTATACCAACAGTGTACTATCCAGGGCCCAGTTGTTTGAAAGCAGATTAAACTCTGATTAGCTTAATCCAGTATTAAATCTTACTTTAACCAATCAGAATTGATTAGAAATTAATAAAGGTTACCTCTGATACAAAGACAAGTTTATCTCATTTTAAGCATCTAAATGAATGATGAAAGAATCTTTTGAAATTTTCGAAAAATCTGGTCATGTTCTCAAGCATGTGCACATGCATGTGCATTTCGTTATTTTTTTTCCTTTTCATTTGACTGTTTCAGTTTTAAGCAAGTTGTCAGAGGAATTAAATTTGAGCTGCACTATGATGATCTGCCTATGTCTCAGCTTACTCATCTAACATCTTCGAAGTATGGATCCAGTAATCAAACCTGAATGTGGCTAAGTTTGATACAACTATCAACTGTGTTGATTGGTATGAAGATAGTTGTTTAAACAAAAAAACTATTTGATAAAAAGAGAATCCATGGGGCTTCGTTCGTAGAGGGAAAAAACAAAAAGGTGTTTAGTTGATGCCCTCGTAAAATGCAAAATATGATTTTCCACACACTTATCCATACACACTTTACATTTTTTTATATGTTTTAATACTCAAGTTAAACATCTGTTTCATTATTAAACTATTGTTATAAAATATCGAATGTTCAGAAAATCACCTATTTTTGCCATGCACTTATATGAATAAACAAAATAAGTTTGAAGTTCTTACGTCACGTTACTATAGAGACAAAAAGCTCAATAACGTTTTAAAGGGTTTTTTTATGGCGATTGGAACATATCTACCAATTCTCTAGAAAAAATTTTTTTTAATGTACTAGTTCTCCTTTAAGGTGACTATGTTCTTAGCTAGATAGGATAGATCTATGTGGTGGGAGAAATCGAGAAACACTGATTATGATTAGTGATGCAAACTAAACTCGTCGTCCAGACTGTACAGGGGAGAGGAGGTGAGAGGAGGGGGTTGTCGGCGATTAGTTTTCCTTATGCCATTTGACATAATTTTATGAATAGAGTACCAAGAGTGGGAACAGTCTTCTGAAACAGTTTGTATCATTTGTTATTGTCAGGTAAATTCCACTATAAGTTCCACTAATATTGCCAAAGAGATGGTGGTATAGTATAGGTAGATGCATGCGGAATGTTGTGTAGCAGGTAATGATCACATGGTCACAGGAAAGATACTTTAATTGAACTGTCAATTTCAGTTGTCTGGTTGAAAATTTTGGTGCGGGAAGTGCATTTTCTGGGCTTCTAAAGAGGTAAAAAACACATTTCTCGCTTGGCGTCAACCATGGCTAAGGAAGTCACTACAACTCAGCCTCACCCAAAGTTTGACTTCGTTCCACTGCACATGATTCTGGGTCACTTAAAAGGTGTTACAGGATTTACTATTTAGTAGCCATCGTAGTATAAAAGGACACAATCGGGAAAAAATCAGGAATATAAAACACATTACATGATTAACCACTGGTGAATACTTTCGTTTTCTAGGGTGTCATGACGGAAACCGTGCAGTAAAAATGACATAAAGAAACCGCTAAGAGAAGGGGATAACTTAGACTTTCAGAAATTATTTCAGGTTGGAAATATGTTTTTAGGGTTATCTAAAGCTCGCAAGCAAATAATCTGGAAAAAAGTTTTTTGACATTAGTTCTCCTTTAGATATCAAGAGGTGAATGAGTCATATTTGACAGTTTTGGGTTAGGAGATATATCATTGATCCTGGTCAACAATAAACCAATAGTCCACAAAAGTGACCATAAAGTGGGCCGAAAATGTGGCTACACAATTATCATAATATCAGTAAAACGCTGAGACAGCAGCTTTACAACCATGTAACTTAAGTTAATTGCAGCTTACCTATGTCAAAGATGCCTTAAAGAGAAGTGTGGGCAAAATTTGCGACTGACAAGGCAACCGGCTTACACCATCTTCTTAGTAATAGTATACAACCTATTTTCTCATATTTTGCATTGCAATAAGATAGAATAAAACATTTCTGCAAGAAACACTAATATTTACACTTTATTTAATGGTCAAAAATTGCGGCTGCTGATAGTTTTAGGGGTTGAGAATGTGGCTTACATTTTTTTTTGGCGTTTTTCACTTTATCAAACTCAGCCACACAAAGTCACCTTCAGCCACACCCAGTAAAAATAGGAGATAGGAGCCTAAGAAAAATCCTTATTTGTCATCAGTAAAATAAGCCCCAATATTGCTAACTATTTGGTTCTATTTTCAATTTTTCAAAACTTCAATCATTGTAGATGAGATTTCAAGCATCTATTATAATCATACTATGGGAAAAAGTTGTGGCCAGTTGTCTAAGAAACTTCATAAAAATGGCTATGCAGCCACAATTTTGGCCCAAATTTCAAAATTTAAAATGCCAACCTCACGGTACCACTATTTGTTTCTTCTCTATAAAATTTTATTTTATTTTAATAAATTATATATACATGAGTTACGGTCAAATATTTATTTTCCATGTTTTTTTCCAATGTCACACATTGTTCATTGGAAGATGGAGTTTGTCGGTCTAGCTATATTCATTTTTAGGTAAGCAAGATTTATCATGTCATAGACCTGATGATTTTACGTTGGGCAACGTTTCGTGAGATCCTTCTCACATTGTTGACTAGGATCAAAATAAAAATTGTGTCTACAATGGTCTACAAGATATTTTTCTAAAATATTTTATATTCAGGTCAACAGTTTGTGAAAAAGGAGCATCCTGAAAAGACATTCAGTAATATTTCACAAATACACAAATACTGATGCGTGAAATTAAAGAACTTAAGCAAAAACTGTTTGTTTGAACAACATAATTAGCAAAAAACAGAAAACTCTGGGAAATCGGGAAAAGCATATGTAATCTGTTATAATAACATTTTTATAAAAAACTGTATTTGTGCCAAGTTTCGAGTAATAAAAGGATCCAGTAAAAAGATATTGCATTTTTCATTTTACTGAATTCAATGAAATTTGGTTAAAATGTGAAAAAGGAATAAATACTGAAAGTGGCAAAGTATCAACGTCTAATATCATCCCGAAAAAAAGTTATCTGAAAAATGCCAGCAAGGTGGGGGCGAGGGTGCCCTAGGCTTAATAGGGCTAATACAAACCAACAAAGTAAACTTAAATGTGGCCGACTAGAAAAAGCAGAAACACACAAGACAAGTCAAACGATTGAACTTAGAAGATCAGTTTGCAGGAGTGATCAAGTTTTATAATTTACTATTATTCTACACAAGGCGAGGCGTGGTGTAAGCTTTGAAGTGTGTGTGGAGGTGCCCAAGAGCGATCACTCCCATCTCCAATAAAGGTCTGCAATAGGAAATATAGTTTTTTATACAAATGTTATTATTAGATTACAGATTGCATATTATTAGATTACAGATTGCATATGGTTCACCTGAATTTTCAGAAGCTTTTATGGTAAATTCCAGATTTTCCGGTAATATTTCCGGTCTTTTCCAACAAGCAGGTCAATTTTTGCACTTTCATGTTGTGCTTTCTTGAAAATAAGAGACTTTTGGAGTATTTCCAAGAAATTAGTGATTATATATGATTTTCTTGAAAATACTCCACAGGTGGTATTATGTTAATTAACAAATCAATTATATGTAATTATAAATATTATAAATATTATAAATATAATAGCAGTTAACACTTGTTCAACACTTGCATACGTAGGACATGATTGTATTACGCCGATTACGCAATTGTCGGAAGGCAAGATTAACTTTCTGAAAAATGTTAAATCTCTTTCTTAATAAGTACAACATATTTTTTGTCTCAATTATACGTCACTCTTCTGTTTCTTACTACTGAGAGGGATCAAGCTTCTTAAACAGTTTCGCGTGAGCGAGCAAATCGCTTGCAATGATAGTCTGAGGAGTGTGATCTTTTATTCTCAGGAATTTTTCCCCACGAAGGTCTGTCTGCATTGCAACCTTAAAAGAAAGCAAACAAGGAGGCAACATTGTATAGATGATTTGTGAACAGATGCTTGGAAACTCTAAAACTTAATGATTTTGGCCTTTCTCAGATTGGTGCAATGTCAAAGTGGGCATTGTTCAAAGATGAAACTATTCCGGATTTCTATGTTGACCTACAATGTCTTCTGGATTTTCACGGAACACTTGTTATGTTCAAATAAGCTATAATATCACATATAAAAGTTCTCAAAAACGTACTTAAACTACTCAAAAGGAAAAATTGCAATCATTTGAGTAGGGTAACACAAATATCGTATGAGTAATCTTACCATTTTCATCTCAGGTGAAGTGAGTGTAAGGTGAAACGATTTCTATACGATATTTATGGTTTGTGAACAGTTAAATTTGCTTTAATTATACTTGGTATTTATCTGGTTTAGGTCAAGCAAATACGTTTAAGAGACTCTGGGTCCCCACAGGGTGGCACTTCGCGGAAATACTAAAACAAGCAAATTTTCTGGATTTTTAAAAACCAGTAAGGTTCATCCTTGACTGTTAGTTGCTCTGAGTTTCTGTTGAATAAAGTCTTAACCAGAAAGTGAAGAAACGATTAAACTCCTTGGCCTGTTTAATAAGTAAGTGTGACCTTTTTATGGGCATTAGTGAATTATATGACTGATTGACTAAGAAAAATTATAACAGTGGAGTGGTGTGCACTATTATTAGCTTAATTACTCTCTACTGTTATAAAAGAAAATAACTGGATTTATTAAATCTTTTAGTGTTATTGTGCCTTGTTTTTAATGTTTTTATAAGGATCTTGATGTTTCTAATCAATTAGAGAGAAAAAAAGTAATCACTTTTAGAGTAGCTAATTTTTAAACCATGTACCAAAAACATCCTTTTTTACTTAAAGTACCACCCTTTAAAATGTACCTTATTAAAGTTGTCAGGTTTTTTTGTCTCAAAATAATATGCTATAAAATAGTAGGGCTGAACAAACAATTTAGGTTTTGCTTGAAGCATGTTTGGAAGTCACATCTTAGCTGTTTTCTCCAAGCCCTTCCCCCACAATCCATTCAGATTTCGAAGAAAGATTTTGAAATTTGAGACATGAAACATCTGAGAAACATTAATTCTGTGATAAAGCTATTTAAATAAAGGACATCATCATTAAGCACACATAAGTGCTATGTAATGATTCATGTAATACTTGTCTACAGGGTTCGAATTAGCAGGTCGCAATTCGCAATTTGCGAACCGAGTTGAACATTTTGCGAATCGAAAGAAATGGTAAATGTATTTTTTGCGAATCGAAAATAAACATATTGTTTAAATAAAGTTTTTATTAAAAACAGAAATATGAAAAATATATCTTTATCCACTATATCCATCTATTTAAAAACACGTTTAAACCGAATACATCTTCTTTATAAAGAAAAAAATTATCGAAGCAAAAAGAGCGTGACATCGGGGAAAACCCATTATTGTTTTTT
>JAUCNQ010122227.1:0-10535 GCA_032352715.1 Bougainvillia muscus
CTCGCATTCTGTCTTAATACCGACGAATACGGACTGAAAAAAAGTCCGGATACAGTTGGATTTTGTGCAGTGGAAAAGGCTTATGGAGCATTTGTTAAACTATTAAAAATGAATGCTGATTGTTTTCCTTTTTATTACTTTTACTATGTTAAATATGATCAAACTGTTTCTCCTCCTCATTTAGCTTACGATGTGTTTAAAGTGGCCAATCTCGTACCCAGAGCAGTACACTACAATACGAAGTGACAAAACTATAAAAAGGGAATTATTACACATATATAAGTAACCTGTGAAACACTGTCAAATATTATATTATAAGTAATCTGGGATAATTGTAAATTAATGAATAGGCTATTTGTACTTATCTTTTTAAGTTGTCTGATGTCCAGATATACTTAACAAGGAATGGAATAAAAATCACGTATCGATGATATATAGTTCACATCGGATCCAGAACAGCAGCAGTTGCAGAGTGGTAACACATTGAGCTCATTAGCGAGGGGTCCCCGGTTCGAAGATGCCGAGGATCTTCTCAGTGCCACGCCCCCGGAAGTACTGCGGTCAACCTGTTCCTCTGTAAAGTGGTGATTGCCATATTTCAGAGTCATATGGTTGACAGAGAGTTGTTAGAGCTCAGAGATTGATTAAGAACTTGAGAGGGCTTGCTGTAACTTCTCCCCCAGTAGCGAATAATCATGTCGTGGAGGAGAAGTACTGATAGCCTTGGGAGAGGTGAAGAAAGTTCAAAAAAGAAAAGAAAAAAGAACACGCTGAACCCAGTCAAGGCATTAAAATGAAGAACATAGGTCATTACTTTTTAATAGTTTAACAAAAGATCATGAGCTTTTTAAAAGCTAACCACCTTTTGTTAACTGTTTAAAGGTAATTAGTTTAAGTCTCCTTATTGGTGCTCTGACAAGGTCCGAGTCCGCCATCGGTACTACTCAATGGCGGATACAGCCCTAGTCAGACCATCGCGATGGAGTACGATTAGTTTTAATTCTTAATAACTTTATGTATAACGGTGGGTCTTTCCCACCGCTATGCATAAAGTAATTAAAATTAATGACTTTGAGTCTCCATTCGATTGTTGTGACTAGGTAAAAGCATGTTCTGAGTCCGCCTCTGCTACTAGTATATTTAGTGGGGGACTCAGAACATGCCATTGTCTATTTCACATAATCGCTAACTATTGTCACATTAATAAAATGTAGTTGGGTCTTTAATTCTTAGGGTTAAGAAATTCAGAAGGATTCTGTATGACAATTGATATGAATTTCTATGCGAACTTTGTGAACAGTCCTTTAAGCTATCAAGCAGTGACAGAGCCAACCCAAGTCAGTACATCACAATGAATAAATGCACGAGGCAATTAAAAATTAATGACTTTGAGTGTCCATTTACTGTTGTGACTATAGGTAATTGCATGTTCTGAATTCGCCTCTGTTAAGAATTAAAACTTCAAGGAAGGAATTAAATTAAGTCATTGCTTCAAGTGATGCTCTGACTAGAGGTGGATCCTCGCCACTTTTTTGTTCACCATGTTGAAAATGAAACTCGTTTATCCTGCACGATATTATGGTGAGATGACGAAATAGTTAATTAATAGAGACTATGATTGTCTGAGGGGCCAATACACATAATGAAATATAAAGTAATGATGATCTTCTCACGATCAGATGTAGAGCATTAATCAATGGGGGTTTATGTCTTCCTGTTAAATACCGATGACAAACCAATAAGTGGGAGGCTAATATTCCATTTTTTTTAATAGTTAGATAAACTAGTTACTAGCCTTCAATTTAAGAAACGTATTCTTAACATGGGCGACTGAACGAATCTGAAGCTTGACGGGCTGAGAATTAGTGACCATGGTTGGAGCCGAGCGAGAAAATGTTCGTTTTTACCTCTTCAGAACCCCGGAAAATGCATTGTCTGACTCAAAAATGCGCTTAAATCTGCTTCACAATGGCTTCATATTTACCTCAGATGAAGTGTTATCGTGCATACATAGTATGCACAATAACACTTCATCTGAGACGAAATTAGGAAGGAATGAAGCGAATTTATAAAGCGAATTATTGAGACGGTTCCTTACAAATTAAGAATTAACAACTTTGTGTCTGGATTTTATTACTGTGACATGGTTAACCTTTTAATGCCTGGTGGTAACAAAATGGTTGCACACGCTTCAACAATCCTGAAGCAAAATGCTTCAGGATTGTTGAAGTGTGTATGACCATTTGACGGCCTCTAGGCATGGTAGGTTTAAAGCGTTTTTGAAATCAGTGTCTGCACACGATTCCTAGTAGGATTATACCGGGATGTAGTAAAACGCGGATCCGGATCATTTTTAAAATTAACACTCTTCTCTAACGTTGTCACCAGAGCCTTCTGAAAAGTTAACATTTGCATGTCTGAATTTTAAAATTATTTCGTAAATAACAAACTTATTGAGATTGAAGATCGATCAGGGAGATGTAACTTACGTATTGATTGGATACCTGAAGGTGAGAAGGAATCGTGGGAGGAGAGTGAGGCTAAAACATTAACACTATTTAAAGAGAACTTAAAATTTAAACGGTAAAAAAATAGATAAACGCCACTGGATTCCAGGTTAGGCGAGGCCCGGGAGCGAGGTTGATAAAAATTAGGCTGGGTATCTATTTTGTTCTTACCGTAAATACTCTCTCATTGGCGTTTATCACATTTTTCAACCTTTTGACTGGCGTTTATTGGAGAGGGCGTTGAATTGATTTTGAAGATATTGGGGTAGACGTTTAATAAAGAATACAACAAGATTCCATTCCATTCAACTATTATAAACTGCCAGTGTCAATAAAGTTGTTCTCTTCTTCATCTTCGTCAAAGACCATTGCATGTCATCCGAATCGAGTGTAGATTTGATCATGACTTGTTTTATTTCTCTACAAATAAACACCGGGGGCGTTTAATAGAGCGTTTATTGTAGAGGGAATCGGATTTATAGCGGGAGTTCAAATTTGTAGAGGAGAGTATAAGTTAGAAGCAACAAAGACGTCACAAGTAGTAAAAACGGAGTAAAAAATTTCATTTAAATCTTGAATTCGCGAGAAAAAAAAATCCAACAATAGCGAAATTCGCAAAAGTTTTTTTCTAATATTTCGCGACTTTTTCAACTCATGAAGTTTCTTCTTAGTATTCGAGAGTGGGCGTTAATTAGAGCTTTTTACGGTATTTCTAATAAACGGGAAAGCGTGTATTAAAGAGCGGGGGTTAACTAAAAACCAATCCGGATCCGGCAGTCCGGATCCGTAATCCGGATCTGCGTTTTACTACACCCCGATTATACCAAAGAGGGATAAAGTAATTTTGTAAAACAACCTGCAGGAATCTGGAGTGGAAGCCACCTTCAACAGTCCTTTAATGCCTAGTGTCTAATTAAATGCACGTACATGCTTTACCTATCTATCCTGGAACAGATCCTGTATCCTATACAGTCCGTCTACTCCAGTATTCAGTCCGTATACGTCGGTATTAAGACAAAATGGTCGCATTCTGTCTTAATACCGACGAATACGGACTGAAAAAAAGTCCGGATACAGTTGGATTTTGTGCAGTGTTGGGATAAAATGTTTCGGATTACATAAACATTATTTTACGTTTTACGTTTAGTTTCCAGGGTCGGACCCAAGAGTAGGCAAACACCTACGAAGAAGAGAAAAACCATTAAAATTTCTTTGAAATTTTAATTGTTTTACACTTCTTCGCAGACACTTGCCTACTATTTCAAGATTCTAGATCTGACTCGGAGTTTTTCTCTAAATGCCAAATAATCATATATAATCGAAAATCGACTATCTCGATATTCATATTCATTTTTAACTTAGTCAGTAAAATAGAAACTAAAAGTCATTAATTTTAATTGCCTTGTGTATAATGATGAGTCTCTAAACAGAGGCGGATCCAGCCCTAGTCAGAACAACTCGATGAAGAACTTAACGTTTTAATTCTTAATAACTTTTGTGTGATGATGGGTCTCTAAAGACCCATCATCACACAAAAATAATTAAAAATTAATGAGTTTGAGTACTGCTATGACTAAGTAAAAGCATGTTCTGAGTCCACCGCTGCTAAAGCCCATCATCATACATAAAGGTATTAAGAATTAAAGCCTATATTTCTACTTCGCAATGCAACCAGGGATGGATCCGCCACTAGTAACTCGCAACATAAAGAAAGAAGTTGTGAGAAAACAAAAGGATAATTAATAATAGTAGTAATATTTGGATCACTAAAAATCAATATTAACTAACTACTTTAAATAAAATATTATTATACAATTTTTATGTAACTTTTGATATTTAAGGACTTCCTATATGATTTGTTTACACTATAGACACCATCGTGTCCAGAGCTATAAGCAGCGGTAAATCCATCCCTAATGAGAGGATAACGATGTAGAATTATAATTTTTAGTTCTTAGAACAGTTTTATGAAAGTATGTTCAATCAACGGCAAGATTGGGACTTTCTTAGCGCACCAAGACGGAAACTAAAAATAATTAACAAATGGTCGTTATCTTTAATATGCTAAAAACTATTTGTTAAACTATTAAAAATGAATGAATTACAGCGGCTGATCCAGCCCTAGTCAGAGCAACACGAGGAAGAGCTAAACGTTTTAATTCTTAATAGGCTTCTGTACGATGATGGGTCTAAGAGACCCATCTTCATACAGAAAGCTATTAGAATTCATCAGTTTGAGCATTCAGTTGAAGACTAAAATGCTGACGTCAGCAAATATAATGACGTTATGTTAAAAAATTCTATCGTTTAAGAAACTACATCAGAACTGCTATAAACCATGCAAAATTTCAAGTTCTAAAACTAAGTCAATCTTGAGTTATATACGGGGGCTTCCATTCAACCCTATAGGGGGGGGGGACATTGTGTTGGCATTTTTCGAATAACTTTTTTCCAGATTAAACCTAGACGTTGGTAATTTGGCCATATTAATATTTATTTATTTCACACATATTCGTCAAGTTTCATTGAATTTGCTTATTTACTTTGGGCGTTATTGGCTAACAGTTTACCTCACCTCTAAATTTTCAGTCAAATCCTTGTAAAATACAGTAAAATGAAAGTGGCAATATCTTTTTACCGGATACTTCGTTTTACTTGAAATTTTCCACAATTATAGTTTTTATCACAATATTTCGGATAACATATTATTTTTCCGACTTATCCGAAAAAATCCCCGACTGTTTCGTTTTTTCCTATTTCTGGTAAATTCCAGATTTTCCGGTAATATTTCCGTTCTTTTCTAAACAAGCACGTGGCTGTATTCCCTGAATCTAGTAATAAACGTCATTAAAAATTTAATTATATTGCATTTTATATGATTTAAGTAAAATACACCTTTTCCTGGGACTTCGACATATTTAATGACGTAATCGACGAAATTATGACGTCATAAGCACAATTATAACGTCAACAAGTTCATTTCAAACGGAGGTATAACTGTACCAAGTTTGGTTTTATAAGGACTCACCGTTCCGGAGTTATAGAGGGGCACAACGTGACACCCACCCACCCCTATTCCTGAACAACCCCTCAAACACCTAGGCCTAATAGGGTTAAGAAAAAGCTTCTAAATAAAGACATGCACACATGTGGATATATCTCAAGACATATCCTCGTACATTAAGCTATCATGAATTAATACAGTGGCGGATCCAGCCCTAGTCAGAACAGCACGATGAAGTGCTAAACATTTTAATTCTTAATAGCTTTTGTATGATAATGGGTCTTTTAAGACCCTTTATCATACAAAAGCAATTAAAAATTAAAGAGATTGAGCATGCTTTCAATCTCCATTCTATTGCTTTGACTAGGTAAAAGCATGTTCTGAGTCCGCCTCTGTAATACCATACATTGTGTACACGAGCACAGCTTTAACTACACCAGGGAAAGTGTATGGAAGTTCGTATCACAGAAGAAGTCTCTTTGCGCATACTTAGTATGCACAAAGACACTCCATCTGTAATAAAAACGGTATGATTTAAGATACGAATTTTGTGAACGGTCCCGTAAAGAAAAACCCTCATCCGCGTTGTTTGAATGGCATTCCTCTACGTGACAGGTTGTTTGTTAAATCTGACATAAATCGATTTATATTGACAGGAAATGTTTTTTTAATATGACAGCAAATTTACTCTTAAATCAACTCTCATTATTATGATCTATGTTAAGTGTACTATTGCCGGGGTAATTTTCTGCATCTTCAACCTCTTTTCCAAGACAATTTATCTCTTTTTGATTTGCGAGATATTTAACTTTACCGCCTAGTGTCCAATTTAATGGAAATCCATACGTTAACTATATGCTGAAGCATTTTGTTTCAGGATTGTTAAAGCGTGTGTGACCATTTTGTAACAATCAGGTATTTAAGGGATATAACTTTGAACTAAATGTGATGATACACAGCGGTAATTTAAGCTATGTTGTCTCCCACTTGGTAGATTGCAGGTTACCTCTTGAAATACGTGTCTACTTTTATAACATTTTGAAACTGCAATTTAGGATGAATTTGTTTTTCTTTTTCAAAAACATTCATTACGTGATCAGTTTATGACGCCCTCCACTCGGGTGAAAATATTTATCATTTTAACCTTTTGAATAACCTTTTCGTAGGAATAAACACTAATTTCAGATTCTACGCAACAAATTATACCGAAAAGTGGTATCGCTTTTTATTCTACGATCACATACGCCGGAAATATGACAATTCTTTTTTTTATGAACTATAGGCTACCCAAAGTTCATATAATATGGAGATTCCTGCGTGCTAGTTTAAATACTCCTACTTCTATTTCTCAGGGATATGATATATTATTAAATAAATTAGTGTGATACCATTTTTTTGGTTGATTTTATGTTTAGAATTCAAAAACAACGTTTTTTGTAGTTATCTAATGGTTTATAGGTTCTACCGAGATATTAGGGTGTCAAAAAAGGTCACGTGGTCTTGATGAAAAATATAAATAACAAATGTTTGCCTAATGCTAAAATTTCAGTAAAATATAATTATGAAGCTTTAAAACTCGGGATAAAAACATTATAAACCTAATTGTTTGCAAACTGGAGAATATTGATGTAAAATTACCGTCGTGTTATCTTGGGTCGGTAGGCAATGATAGGCAAGTGCCTGCGAAGAAGTGTAAAACCATTAAATCTTTCCCCAAACCAGAGGTATTACATAATACAAGCTCGATGATTTTAGTGCACTCAAGAAACCTGTTAGAGTTTGCAAGAGTGAAAGTGTTTAATTGGTAAGTATGGCCCTGTTAAGGGACCTCCAAAGATTGCTACTCCGACTGTATTTCAAGTCGTAGTGCGGGATATTGGGGAAAGTTTTCAATTAGCAATCACCACGCCTCGGTTTAACCTCATTGGCTATGGTAATGCCACTGCGCAAAGTTAACTAAATAAAATGACAATAACAAGTAATAATTTACTTTGATGTCATTTTACTTGTGGCTCACAAATTTAACAAAAATAAAAAAAACAGACTACAATATTTTAAGTTTTAATCCTTTAATACACAGTGTTAGGGACCGTCCACAAAATTCGTATCGTAATACGAACCACTTTCATCACAGAAGAAGTGTTTTTGTGCATACTAAGTGTGCACAAAAACACTCCTTCTGTATGAAAATTGAAACGAATTTCGATACGAAACGATTGGTCATACACGCTTTAACAATCCTGCAACATTTGCTGCAGGATTGTTAAAGTATATGTGATCATTTTACGACATCATGCATTAAAGTGTTAAACAGATATTATCCATTAGTTATTATCCAATCAACAAATCAACAAATCAATTAAATCGGGCTAGGCTTACGGCAACATTAAAGTCGCTGTCACCACTGTAAAAACTATGATCTATGGTACACACAAATAAAGAGAAGTCTACAACTATGGATCCTATCGTTAAGTAGGCTATGAACCCTTTCCATGTTCGCGTTCAAAAGCTAGACGAGAGAGTAGCTTTCGTAGCCTTCGTAGCTTTCGTAGCCTTCGTAGCTTTCGTAGCATTGGTAGCATTGGTAGCTTTCGTAGCTTTCGTAGCTTTCTCGTTTTACAAATGTTAAATTAGTATAAATTAATGGTACATTAGTATAAATCAATGTCCTTTATCTCCATTTTGTTGTTTTGACTGGTTTGTGAACTAGTTCTACTTATCAGTGGCGGATCCAGCCCTATTCAGAGCAACATGATGAAGAACTAAACGTTTTAATTCTTAATAGCTTTTTGTATGGTGATGGTCTTTAGAGACCATCATCATACAAAAGCAATCAAAATTTAATGAGGTCTGAGTCTCCATTCTACTGCTTTGACTAAGTAAAAGCATGTTCTGAGTCCGTCTCTGCTTATGACGTCACATCTTCGTCGTACTGCTTTGACTGCTTCAAATAACCAGATCATTTCTTTAGTTCTTTATAGTCATTTCAGTAAAAGTTAAATTTTCTTCACCCCTAACAAATGTTGAAATACTTGATCTTTGATTATATAGAAGAGGACGTTTTTCACAATAAAAGAGTTTTAAAAGTATAGCTTTCATACCATCTCTCAATTCTCTTGTCTTCATGTAATATAATAAAGGATTAATACAGGCGTTTGTATACACAATTAATAATATAAAATATAGAATCTTTGATGTGTATGATTTTTCACCAATATTGTAATTATGTACGTAATAAAAGTATTCTTCAATAATACAGAAAATGGTAGCTGGTGTCAATGAAAAAATATAAACAAAAACTAAAATTAATAATGATTTTGCTACTTTCCAATATTCACGTACAGATTTCGATTTTTTACGATTCATAATATTTGGTGAACTGTGTACTCTTTCTAATAAATGTGCACTAACTAATTTCCATGATTTGTAATAACAATATGATATACAACACATAGTAACAACCAAGGCAACAACAACCATTATATAAAATACTGGTGCTGTATATTTTGAAAAGATAAACAAACTAGTTAAAACTGGTATAATCCAACATAACGAAATTAAAATCTTCACTTTTTTACCTGACATATATTTGTAATAGTTATTTAATTTACTGATATGTTGATATCGATCATAACTGATTAAAGCTAACATGTAACCACTTGTACTTCCTAATGTCATTGATAAATACATCAGTGTTGTCCCATATGTACATCGATCGATATCATTTTTCGGTACAGTGACGGTGATAGATGCAAATGTTTGAACAAAGAAAGACAACAAGAAATCACTAACTGCTAAGGTTAATAAGAAGCATGTTGTTCTTGTACGTAACTGTGGATAAGTGATAACAGCAAGGATGACTAACATGTTACCAAAACATGCAGTAATACTGGTGGCTGTATTGAGGATAAGAAATAACCATAGTTCATATGTTTCGAATCTTGGTGGGAGAAATACATTACATTCGACTGTTATATTCATTTTTATTAACACTAAGTAGTTGAATCGGAACACTGCACTGCACAAAATCCAGCCGTATCCGGACCTTTATACAGTCCGTCTACTCCCGTATTCAGTCCGTATACGTCGATATTAAGACAGAATTCCAGCACTCTGTCTTAATACCGACGAATACGGACTGAAAAAAAGTCCGGAAACAGTTGGATTTTGTGCAGTGGTTATGTTATGTTTTAACGATATTTTATCATCCAATCTGCTGAAATCTGCAAGCTTACTCCAGATTTCTGCAGGTTGCATGATAAAATCGTTAAAATGAAACATCATTTTCCGTATTGGAAAAGATGACAAAATCTTTTACTCAATCATGCTTTCTTATTGGACGTTTCGATCGTATACTTGACAATTTCCGTACAGTGTTTCGACCTGTAATATAGAAACTGGACATACCTCGCAATGGCGGATCCAGCCCTAGTCAGAGCAACACGATGGAGCATAATTACTTTTAATTCTTAATAATTTTATGTATGACGCTGGTCTTTGAAGACTATTGTCATACATAAAGTAATTAAATTAATGACTTTGAGTATCTCTCATACTGTCGTGACTAAGTAAAAACATGTACTGAATCCGCCTCTGACCTGGAGATATATGCTTTAGCAATCCTGAAGAATAGTGGTGAATCCAGCCCTAGTCAGAACCTCACACTACAAAGCTAGAAGTTTTAATTCTCAACAACTTTATGTATCATGTTAGGTCTTCAGAACGATCACCATGCATTAAGTAATAAATGTTTACTGATTTTGAGTCTCCATTTTACTGCTTCGAGTAAGTTAAAACATGATATAAATTCACCTCTGAAGAAATTTAATGCAGGATAGTTAAAGCATGTAAACGTCAAACAGTGGAGGATTTAGACTTAGTCAGAGAACTATATTTGAGACTACAATGCTGGACAAAATATTTTGGCACTATTGCTACCGAATGGAAAACTGGGGCACCACAAGTTCAACTATTCTTATTTTTATAACCTCGAAGATGGTTTTCCACCAGCTCGCTGATCAGCT
>JAUCNQ010122238.1:0-10163 GCA_032352715.1 Bougainvillia muscus
ATGTTGTTGGTCGTTTCAAATGTAACTGATAATCATCATCTGTTGATACTGATAGGGCATTGTAATACTGGTCTTCCATGATGTTTAGTTGGATTAAAATTTCTGGGATACTACAAGGTTTAACATAACCTTTTCGGACAGAATTTCTTGTTTGTCTAGTTCCTCCATTTCTTTCGGCAAGGGTTCAGCAATAATCGTTCGATTTGTAAAAAAATTCCCAAAATTATATCGGTATTCAACGTTACTAACTTAAAAATATCACTTTTTGTTTCTGGATTAGGAACATTTGCCTTAATTTTTGCATCAACGAAGCATACATATACCTGTTAAGTTAATTTTGATAGTTTTGGAGCTCCATTGACCCACACTAAAACCAAATTTGCCTGTTGGAAATAAAAATTCTTCGCAGTGCTTTTCAGTTTACAGTGACATTGGTTTTTTGCCTTTCCCTGGCGCAATACTTATTGTGTAGTTTTCGTACTGAATAGGTATGGTTGACATTAATACAGTTTCATTGGCACCAATACGATCCAGTGCATGCACATCTCCCTCCTCTAAATTATCATCGTTTTCAATTATTAATGGCAAATTCTCATTTAATGACAGTAGGTTATTAAGTGTTTGAGACTCATCAATTTCTACATCTTTATAAAAGTCATTTCTTAACTTCAGGAATTGTAATGCATCGATAATAACATTTGGTCGGATGCTCTCAAAATAAACATGACCGTTATACACAAGTTTACGTTTTAATTTGACCAATATTATCCCGTTACTATCAGCACCTCTAGGAAGTGTTGTACAAATAGCTTCTGCTTCAATTGACACATTGCAAATTGCTCCTTTTAATTTGGGAGTCTGACCTTTTGGCATAATTGCTACCTTTTAAACAATAAGCCTTTGGCAATAAGAACTCGCCTAAATTTAGGTATGAATGGAGGGAATTCTGCACTTTCTAACTTGCTACAGACAGCTTGGCAAGGAATTTCACTCTTTTTTTTCAGTTTTTTATCGCAAGTCATGCACATAGACTTCTGCCCATCTTTGCACATGAGCAATATAAAAGAAATCCTGATTTGGCATTTTATACTTTTCTACAACAAATATTACGACTGATCGGCGATACAGGCATCTGTTACATATAACGCATACAAAATAAGGGCCATTATAAACCTCAGATTTAAATTTATGAACCTTTTCAGCATTTGAAAGTTGCTTTTTCCTTAGATTCTTTTCCTTATATACTTTTTATTTTTCTGTAACTCAACAACATATTTTTCTGGATGTTGGTTACGATTTTCAGCTATGCACGTTACATTTTTTTCTAATTCTACCGCAAGTTTTTCTGGGTTTTGTTCACGATTTTCTGCTTTACGTGCTGCATTTTTTCTAATTCAACCGCATATTTTTTCCGGGTTTAGTTCACGATTTTCTGCTTTGCGTGCTGCATTTCTTTCTAGTTCAACCGCATATTTTCCGGGTTTTGTTCACGATTTTTTGCTTTGTGTGCTGCATTTTTTTTTCTTTAACTGCATATTCTTCTGTTTTTTTTCTACGTTTTTCTGCCATGCGCTCCTTATTTCTTTGTTGTTCTACAGCATATTTTTCTGGAAACTTTTCACGTTTTTCTGCCATATACCCCTTTAAGTAACCATGTTTACGTTGGTACTTTTGTGTGCTTTCTGCATCTGACAATGAATCGGTTTGTTTTCTCTTATGGGAAACAACTTTGTGCATAGTAAAATCTACAGAATGACACAATTGGTAGCTACTTTCTGCAGAGCTGCTCAATTCATTTGAAAATGACAGAAATTGAATATATTGCATATCTAATACAATAACCTGGTTGTTTTGTAAGTGCACATGTATATTTTTCAACAGCAGTCAAACTGCAGAATTTCAACAAAATTGCTGAACCACTTTCGCTTATATTCACTGACAAATCTCGGCTATGCGAGTCAAATAGGAAATAATGTGCTTTGCTCCAGATGATACTTATACCTAGTCCGTTAAATATGAGGATGTCCCCATTTCCTATACTTTCTTCTAAATTATGAATACTGGCCAATAGATTATTAAAGTGATGTCTATGTAAACTGTCTGGATGAAGACTATTCTTAATTACGCTGTACCGTTTGCCGCAGATCTCAAGTACAACGGGAATGTCCTCTACAGACAAATAACTATCAGTTTTTAATTCCTTGTACACTTTATCCATTTCAATTAGAATATTATCCAGGTGAATTGTTGTCCACATGCCTACTGGGTTAACAATTTAGCAAGCGATTGCATACAAAGCGTTGCATGCACACTGATGTCCTGCAGATTCTCCAAACATTATACTGGATTGATCAAATGATCCAGCAACTATCTTTTAAATAGTATAGGAAGTTGGAGGACCTGGATTGCTTTCCACATCTCCGTCTTGTAATAACAAACTTAATTTTAGAAACGAACGACATGTGTATTGTTACAGAAACCATCAAAATTGAAAGGAATTGATGAATTAACACATCATAAGGAGGAAATTTAGTATCGCTATTAGCTATGAGGTCTTTTTGTTGGTGACGGCATTAACGCTGGATAAGCGTGCCGACAACAGCCCTGTAACTTTCAAGTGAAATCATTGCTTAATGTGAGTTGGACTGCCGAAGACTACGGTGTCCTTTTTTATGATAAACACTTTTGTGTGCAGAACACTTAGCTAACTAAAAAACTGAGATATATATATCAATAATAATATTTTCTACACTGCGTGTAGATCAAATATATTTTCTGTATAGATATATATTAGATTTCTTGGTATAGATGTATATTAGATATCTTGATGATATTATATATTTTGTGTTATGAGAGCTACGCAAAGCAGCAAGCATAAAGTTGAGTAAGTATTGGTGTATAATTATCTCAGTTTATAAATTTCTTAGTAATTATCAGTTTATAATTTGTTAGTAATTTTCAGTTTATAATTTCGTTCATAATGGTCAGTCTGGGGCAAACTGACCATTATGAAGACCGCTGAAGCCCCACCACACCACACTTTTCGTCCTCTTTTAAAAGCTAGGAAAGAAGAAATAGAGGACAGGATTAACTAAAAATTCGAGCTAAAAATATTCAGAAAATAGATTCAGAAGATGTGTATGGTATTTATTATACAAGTTGCATAAACAACATGACATCTGCAGATTTACAATTCTACCATACCCCACCAATAAACGCAATAGAAAGAAAAAGCCGCTCGGCTGCGGCACTGAGAGAAACAGCAATGCTCAGAATTGACTGATTCATTTGTATTTTTACAACGCAGTATTAATTGGTCAGAAAATTTCGGGATCAGAATTACGCAATATTTATCAGACGGAATTGAAGCCATCGCAGCCCCACATTTCTGTTACTATTTTCATCTCTGCTTTTTCCAGTTTCAAAGGAAGATGAAATGCTCTGGAATCGAGAATGGATTTCTGGATCCGACGTTTACCACAGGTTCTTCTTGGAATTCTGTTGCGACAGCATGCATTTTATTAGGGGAATTTCTTGGCTCATAAAAAGAAAATGGATCATCAAATACCATATTTACTCGACTACAAGGCTTTAACTTTGTTATCTCTAAATCCCTTATACAAAGGGCTACTTCCTTCAATTCCAATTTACCTGCACAAGGCACTTGCTTTCTGAACCTCAAAATCAGTGGTTACCTGCGAACGGTGTAAACTTTATCAACTCCAAAGCCAGCGGTTACCTGCGCGCGGCATTAAGGCGTAAAATTTGTTAACTTCAAAACCGGTGGTTACTTGTACGAGGCATTAACTTTGTTAACTTCAAAAACAGTAGGTAGTTACATGTCCAATAAAGGGCTAACCCCTTCAACTTCAAAACCAGTGGTTATATGTAACATGTGTTAAATTGGTAATTTTCAAATCAGTGATTATCAGAGCAAGGCACTTACTTAATCAACCTAAAAATCAGTGCGCAATGGACTAACTTTCTCCACTTAAAACCTGGCGGTTAGCTGTACAAGGGGTTTACTTAATCAACTTCAACACCATCTGAAGGTTACTTACGGTAACACAGCGTTAACTTTGTTAACTTCAACAGAAGTGATTAACTGCTCAAGCCGCTAACATTGCCAACTTTAAACTAGTAGTCAGCTGCACAAGGCGCTAACTTTGTACCATACGTTCAGAGTTTCAACCTCAAAACCAGAGGTAATAAGTACAAGGCGTAAACTCTGCCAACTTCAAAATCAGTGATAACCTTTGGAAAGCATTAACTTTGACAACTTCAAAACCAATAGTTACCTATACAAACGATAACATTGTCAGTTTCAAAACCAAATACTACATTTACAAGGAGTTAACATTTTCAACATAAAATCAGAAGGAAACCTGCACAAGGTGTTCACTTTGTCAACTTCAAAACTAAAGGTTACCTGCACAAGGCGTTAAATTTGTCAACTTCAAAACCAATGGTTACCTGCACAAGTTGTACACTTTGTAAACAACAAAACTAAAGTATAATTGTACAAGGCGTTAACATTTTCAACTTTAAAACAGAAGGTTACCTGCACAAGACGATCACTTTGTCAACTTCAAAACCAAAAGTTACCTGCACAACGCGTAAAATTTGACAACTTCAAAACCAAAAGTTACCTGTACAAGGGGTAACTTTGTCAACATCAAAACTAAAGTTTACTTGTACAAAGCGTTAATATTTTCAACTTTAAAACAGAAGGTTACCTGCACAAGGCATTAAATTTGTCAATTACAAAACCAAAAGTTACCTGTACAAGAGCACTAACTATGTTAACATCAAAACTAAAGTTTACTTGTACAAGGCGTTTACATTTTCAACTTTAACACAGAAGGTTACCTGCACAAGGCGTTCACTTTGTCAACTTCAAAACTAAAGTTTACTTGTACAAGGCATTAACATTTTTAACTTTAAAACAGAAGGTTACCTGCACAAGGCGTTCACTTTGTCAACTTCAACACCAAAGGTTAACTGCACAAGGCGCTAAGTTGGTCAAATTCAAAACTAAAGTTTACTTGTAAAAAGCGTTAACATTTTAAACTTTCAAACAGAAGGTTACCTGCACAAGGCGTTCACTTTGTCAACTTCAAAACCAAAGGTTACCTGCACCAGTCGTTAAATTTGACAACTTCAAAACCAATGGTCTATACAAACGATAACTTTGTCAGCTTCAAAAACAAATGTTACCTTGATCAGGCGTTAACAGTTTAAACTCTAAAACAGAAGGTTACCTGCACAAGGCGATAACTTTGTCAACTTCAAAACCAAAGATTACCTTCACAACACGTTAAATTTGTCAACTTCAAAACCAAAAGTTACCTGCTAACTTTGTCAACATCAAAACTAAATTTTACTTCCACAAGTCGTTAACATTTTCAACTTTAAAACAGTAGGTTACTTGCACAAGGCGTTCACTTTGTCAACTTCAAAACCAATGGTTACCTATACAAACGATAACTTTGTCAGCTTCAAAACCAAGTGTTACCTTGAAAAGGCGTTTAGTAGATTAGCAATCCAATTAAAATAACTAAGGAATAATTTCACGCAAAATCTTAGTGATAGCTAGCTATAAAAAACCTGAATTACAGAGGTGTTCGTCAAAAGAGTTAATAACGTTTTTGAGAGACTGGCAAATCCAATTAAAATAACTAAGAGATTAAACCATGCAGAGTTTTTTAGTAGTTATATAAAACCTCTGTAATGTAAACTGTAGTCACACGTACAATGTTAAATGATGGATGGTTAATTGTTTGGATTGAATAAGGATGTGTGAACGGTTTATGGTTAGCATACGTGGTTTACTGATTGATTTATTTATTACAGGTAACAGTTAAGAAAACGGATACAAAAACTTTGTATGTAAATTCGTATTTGATACACATTACCTTAATGCCAAAAAGATTATTAGTGAGATATTTTTATCAGGAATACCCTGTATGCAAAAAGACAATTGCATACACATGTTTATGTTTAAGTTTGTTGAATAAGCTTTTAAAGAAAGAGAGCCTAATAGCATCTCATGTTTTTACTATACCACTATAACATGAAATTGAGATCCCTTTAATGTATTTAATTAATGTAGGTGCATGATAACGTCATCAATTTCGGTTTGTTGTGCGACTTGTGAGAGTTAGGAAGCGAATCGCTCCACTGTAATGTTCTACGGAGCACCGAAACTTCTGGCACTCATGCAGAGAATTTGTCAATTGTCATATGTTTATAGCAGTCCTTTATCACTTTGCTCTACAGCCGGTAGGGTGGTGTGAACTCGACTGCATTAATGCTAGAAATAGATGTAACATAGCATCTAGGATAAAAACTAATACTGATATTAAAGATATCAGTCTGATATTAAAGACAACACTATCAACTATAACTCAAGGTAGGAGATAAAGAACCGTCTCCAAAACTCACTTCTTAAATCACTCCATTTTAATCGAAGAAGAATTATCTTTGTAAATATCCAGTATTCACCAAGACATTAAAATTATGATTTGTGAAAAACACAAATTATGAAACGAAATATTGAATTAATAAATTTTTAAACGAGCAACGGTCCTCTTTTCAATCTCTCTTCAACCTTTTTTAAACCATAAAAAACATACTTGATTTTACTGCTTTTTCTAAACATTCCCAGATTTTCCTACCAACCTGTTAGTAAGGGTTTGTCTCAAAAATTCGCTTAAATTATAACATGGCATGGTATGCACATTAATACTTCATCTGAGATAAAAATTGACAAGAATGAAGGGAATATCTGAAGCGAGTTTTTAAGACGACTCGAAAGTTGATAAGAAGATTCTCCTGCACAGGTACATGAATAGTACCATTTTCATCTCAGAAGAAGTGTCCTTGTGGGTGCTATGTATACACAACGACAATTTCCTCTGAATGGAAATTGATACGATTTCACATACGAATTTTATGGGCAATCTCTTACATTTAGAAGATCAAAAGATGACATGGAATCATGTTGACATTATTATTGCATGCGTCGTCAGTCTACTTATTTCAATATTATTTATCATTGTCTCCACTCGCCTCTACAGTCACAGAAATAGTGATTCACTACCATCTTCACCGTCACCCACCATACCACCTGAAGTAGTGACATACAACTAGAGAAAGTTATTTGACCACAGCGTTAACTGCTGATTTGTTAAAGTTTGTTGTGTGAGCATTTTCTGCACGATACTTTTTATTAAATGCCAATAAAAGAAATCAAGATAGAGGTTGGTAAGCGTGTTTGTCATGTCAATCAACAATCATATCTAATAACTTAAAAATATTAAAGAATACTTAATACTCACAGAACCAGGTAATCTCATTAAAAGTCGTGCCTTCAGTAAGAAAAGAGGAAAACTACTTATTATTGCTGCTTAAAACAAACTCTCATAAATTAGAAGAAAGATAAAAGATGTCTACAAAATTCCTATCTCATATCGTCCACTTTCATCAAAGAAAAAGTTTCTTTGTGCATGCCATTGAATTCCAAAGATATGCGCACCCAAAGATAAACATTAGGATAAAAAGGGTAATTTTAATGAACTATTTGTATATTTCACTTTTTTCTCTTCTTCGTTTAATACTTAACGTATTTCAAGATACTGATTAAGTAAATATATCCAGCTTGGTTTGGTTTGGTACAGACTTTGTCCTTATTTCCTTTTTCCCTTGCAGTTTGTTATGTTCATCTATAAGCAAGGATTTGGTTTTATAAAAATCTGGAATGAATTTTAAATTAATTCTCCATGATCCTCCAAGACAAAATATGACTTTGTGTGTTCCTAGATCCTTGATAAATACATTTGCGGGCGGAAACAATATTGTTTAGCTTTCCGAAATACTACCTCTTGGTCCTGATTAGGTAAAAAATCTTCAACATTTAGGAAAAATATCACATTAAGTTTATTATTTATGTTTAAGTCAGATGAGAGGATCAATTGTAAGAAAACATAGCTGATAAATGTAAAACTTCACTCCATGTAATCCTGATAATTCTGTAACTATTTCAGCCTTGATAAGCGCACAACATCCTAGATGACTGATATAATTGCAGAATTATAACACTCTTTTTCAATGCAAATACGGATCTTTTGGACGGTTCCTGAAATTAGTACTTACAAACACAAACGGTATTTTTTGAGTTTTTGCCACTAATCCACAATAATAAATTCCTCAAAATCCAATCAAAATTAATGATCCACAAAAATAAATTCTGCAAAATTCAATAAGTACACATTATCGCACGGTTTGAGGAAAATATGGGCAATATTTTTTGAGTGTTTTGTATTTTTGAAATATAGCCTGACCCTCCAGGCGAGGGCTATATGAACAAAATACAAAACAAATTAATTATCTGTAACACCATCAATAAAATATGATTAATACATGATGCTAGTGGAAACCGGAACGGAATGGAAATAAGTCTGCTACTTGTTCACGTAACACTGCATGTACCACTTTCACCAAGTTTATAGCGTAATTCGTTTTGTGCAGCACGTTACATCAAGAGGTTCAAAAGCACTTATTTTTCTTATTGTTAACTATTTTTAAATAATAATTATTGTCTGCTCATTGACCAATCAAAACTCGAGATTTCTTAACACTTAACAATAAAAATCGTTAATGCACAACGATAATTGTTTTATGAAACCATCTAAAATATCTGAGTTTCTTGTTACCTATTGTTTTGCTTTTTTTTTACTTTTATTAACGATCCGCAATAATCAATTCCGCAACAAAAGTCTCACCAAATTTCATCAATTCTTCCCTTAACCCTATTTTTAGTTTACCCTACTTTTAGTTTATATCTATTTCAAAATTTCCTGCAAAATTTCACGATAAATTAAAATAAGGATAAAGTACATTTACTTTGGTGTTTTGTTCACTTACATTGCCAGGAATGCATATTTTACCAAAAAAATTGTGATTTTTCGGTTTTAGTGACGTCATCAATCCTTGACACCATAGGTACTTTTTTTGAATGCATTTATGCCAAGGAATATCTGTGACAAGTTTCATGGCAATTGCACTAGTACTTTAAGAGAAAAGTAGGGGGGCATATAGGGTTTAAGGTAGTTGAAAGTGACTTAAGGATACTATACTTCGGATACTCAAATACCAAAGTTTTACAATTGTATCAGTGTAAAAGTGTAATTAATTTAAACCGTACAAAAATAAGCGTGGCAATCTTTATGACCCCCCATTGGTAGGTTAAATGAGCTATCCTCCACACGGTTGATACTGAGATGAAAATGGTAAGATTACGTGTAGATAGATATTTGTGTTGCCCTACTGTTGAATTATATAGAAATAGGTTTTTGAGAACTTTTATATTGGATATTACAGTTTATTTGAACAGCATATGTATTTCATGATAATTCCAGAAAATATCGTAGGTCATTCATGAAATCCGGAAATCCAGAAAAATCCTTGATATAGTACCGGTTTTATCTAAAAAAGTTATCTCTCTGTGCAACAAATACAATACCATTTCTGATAATCATTTTGTCAACTGTAAGAACTTCAGGTGTTCCCTTTGACCTTATTCATTTGAAGCACAAGGGAGTAATGGTTAAAACCATATCCAATAATATTTTTAAAAAAACTGAAAAAATAGAATATCACTTACAGATATTGTGATCTTCAGAAGCAACTAATAGTAAATCAAGCTCTTCTACAAACAATAACTTCATAGCAGCAATATTTTCTTGGGAATCGGAAGCAGTCTAAAAATTACATACGGTTTTGTTCACATCTTAAAAGAAGAGTCATGGTCCAAATGTATACACATATAAACTTTGACAACTGTAAATCGATACGAAAGAAAGCAATTTATGAATCGTATATACTAAGAAAAAGACTGGCCAATTGTCATGTGGCGAAAGGTCTAAAATAAACATGATTTAGTCGAAGATTTTGTCTTTTATTCAACACTCCAGAATTTACCACCATACACTGTTCAGTATAATTTCAACAATAATCACCCTCAGATGATGATGTGAGAAAGTAAGATATTGTTCATAAACCAAAAATGAGCTCTAACAACAAATATGTTGGACCAGGGATTTCTTAACAATAGTGTGCAGTTAAAACATGGTGTCTAAGGGTGTCCTGGGGGGGGGGGGGGG
>JAUCNQ010122239.1:0-10533 GCA_032352715.1 Bougainvillia muscus
TTGTCGGGCTTATGGTGTTGTACCACTGTTCCAAGTTTTATGACGTAAGTATAACATTAACACATATTTTGAGGTTGTGGTACTTTGCCGCCCCCCCCCCCCGTATATTTGAGACCCAAAAAGCCCGGTATACATAGGGTTAAAGAAATATAGGCAAAAAAATTTAACAACTTCTTAGGTGCAATTTGTAAGCTTTATATTTGTAATTAAAAATTAAATAGTGTTACATGGAAGACTATCCCTGTCGGTACAATGTAAAACATGACGTTTAAAAGACATCCTCATGACGTCAACACATCATAAGGACGTCTTTTAAGCGTCAGTTTTGGTCGTGTTCCGGTTAGGATGCATCTTTGATTTTATATATTATAATCTCTAAGAAATCATCGACAATTTCATCTCCTGTAAAGTGATACATATATGTACAAAGACAGTTTGGAAAAACTTGTATTGCAAATTGTACCATTACCATAACAGAAGAGTGTACAACACACTTCTTCCAAATGAAAGGCGAACTCAGAACATGCTTTTCCTTAGTCAAAGCAATAGAATGGAGATTAAAAGCATGCTCAAACTAATTAATTTTTAATTGCTTTTATATGATAATGGTTCTTCAAAGACCCATTACCATACAAAAGCTATTAAGAATTCAAATGTTTAGCACTTCTTCGTGCTGATCTGACTAGGGCTGGATCCGCCACTGTGAAAATTGTTACGAATTTTCGGTGACTTAACTTCAGATGAAAATGATGTGATTTCCCATACAATTTTGTATGGATTTTCCCTTAGAGAGATACATATGTTCTATAACAAGTTTTTAAGCATTGATTCCATCTGTATAAAAAGCATATACATTGTATTCATGATCCCTACCGACACCATGTTTACATGTGTATGATTTACCACCACGATTATATGTATGTATAGCATTTTCACCAGAATAACATTCTCCATAATATTGTATAGCAAATACATTCCAAAGACGGTCTTTAGTTGCTTCGGCACATAGTGTAATTATTTCAGGTGTATTCCAGGATTCAGCAACCCTTTAAAAATGAATTGTTCTTATATTAGAAAATGATGGCATTCGTTAATGATTTTATCAATTAACATGCACGTTGTTATGACAAGATCGGTAACCATAGTAACCAAGGGCTTTTTGCGACGCCGAAAACGCGAGTCGGCATTAATGACTCTCCTATATTGAAATACTGTATCACAAATAGAAAACTTATAAAACTTTGCACACATGTTACTTACACGGCGATCTTGCATTGGAAAATCGAATTTCCGATTTTTTCCAATTATGTCAGATTATTCCGAAATGTCTATAATAATTTAAATTAAAGAATGGATCCCTGCTAATTATCTAACTGGATTCAAAAGTACTTTTTGAAGATACAAGAAATGTATGGGAAAGTGTAGAAATTGGCTTTTCCAATTTAATGCATCAAGTGATATTCTCGGGCGCAAAACTGATATTCTCGGGTGCAACAATTTTTAAAGATGACCAATATGCTATCTTAAAGAGCTTGATCAATGATGTTTTTAAACTATAATAGTTATCTAGATTGCTTAGATAACCCCTTATAAGGAAGACACAAGTTATTAAACCTTTATGGCTTCAATTGACAAAAAAACGTCAAAAATTCCGACTTTTTTATACTTCTAAGGTAAGATCACCGTGTTAGAAAGAGAAATTGGGTGTGGTCAAATTCGGCATGACATCGTTGTAAGCCTGATGACGTCACCAACAACTTGAGCAAGAAAATTGCTAACATTTAACATTTTGACTTTTCCGGCAAATACGAATGTTTCCGGTATTCTAGATAAAAAAAGTAATTTTTGTGAATTTCTTATAAAAATTAACAAATGTGCTAACAATTTTTTTCTAAATGTCACTGTCATATTATAAAATTATAAAATATATATAATCTGAAACAGGATACCCTATCCCAGCTGGCACACAACATTAAAACAACGTTGCAACTGCGTTTTTTTGCATTGTGTGCTAACTGGGAATGTTCATGCAGTGAATGAATTCAAGTTTCCAACCTCATTCCCACATCCAAACTCCTTTTGTAGACTTACCATTTCAGATGACTTCTGTAATCATGAAGATAGGTTGGCACAGGTTGTGGATAGATTAAATCATCCTTATAACAACCAAGTTTGATTACCGGTGGTAAAGCGGATGTCACTAAAAAATGTTAAAGTAGAGGCGGATTCAGGACATGCTTTTATTTATTCAAAGCAGTAAAATGCAGATTAAATGTCATTGATTTTAATTATTTTATGTTTGTCTTTAACCCTATTAGCCCTGGGCTTTTTAGGGCTCCTCATCTCTGGGGGGGGGGATTCCCCCCCTTGCATAAATTTTGAACAACAAGCGGGGAACTCGTAACTTTTGCGATAGCATCACCATGGGTTATGAGTAGCATCGATTCAACATCTCTGATGACCCATTCAATCATACAGAAGCTATTGAGACTTAAAACGTTTAGTTCTTCATCGTGTTTCTCTGACTAGGACTAGATTCACCACTGTATTGTACCAAAAAAGTAAAACCTTGATTACTTACCAGCTGCTTGTCCAATCCGGTATACAAAATTTATAGCTGATGGACCAACACCATCGATACATTTCGTTGATTTTCCACTTAAATAATATGTTTGCGTTGCTTCTGAACCTCCAGCCCAACATTCACCAAGATTTTGAAGTGAAAAATATTCATAACCTAATGCATAAGCCTTTGAACCACATTTGATTTTTAAGATTGTCGTGTTTGAGCTGAAAAGGAAGAATACGCGAACCCTTTAATGTATGGTGTCAGAAAATGCCCCTATATGCTTTAACACTTTTTAAAGCATGTATGACCATTTTGTAGACCTGTGCATTAGAGGGCTAAATGATTCAATAACAGTACTCGCTAAGTGAAATTACAGATAGATCTTT
Source organism: Bougainvillia muscus (assembly GCA_032352715.1). Taxonomy (NCBI): domain Eukaryota; kingdom Metazoa; phylum Cnidaria; class Hydrozoa; order Anthoathecata; family Bougainvilliidae; genus Bougainvillia; species Bougainvillia muscus. The sequence continues at coordinate 2,956 of JAUCNQ010122239.1, forward strand.
GCCATTAAGACAAAAAAACTACAGTGGCGGATCCAGCCCTAGTCAGAGCATTGCGATGGTGTATACTTACTTTAGAGACCCAGCGACATACATAATATAATTAAAAGACTTTAAGTACTCCACTTACTGCTGTGACTAAGGAAAAGCATGTTCGAAATCCGCCTCTGTCCCGTAGGAAAATTAAAAGATTTAATTCTTAATATCTGTATTTTTGATGATGGGTTGTAAAAAATACTACGATCTACGACAAAAATAATCATACACGACGGCTTCTACACATCGTCTGACCACAAAATATGCAGAAAACAAACTCCGTGTAACAGACTCACAAATAACATGATTTTTCACATGGGTCTTTAGAAACTCACCTTAACGTTATAAAGCCCGTCCCCAGGTCGGAAACGTTTTAGCAACTATTGACGTACTTATTTTTAGCATTTAAAACTTTGTCTCTTTTAACAAAAATCTATTTTACATCTTTTGGCAAAGCTTCAGGACCATATCTTCATTACAACAGTAGTTATAGGTCATAAGTCAATGCCACCTTTCAAAATTTCGGTTAATTGCAGTCAAATCTTTACAAACTTTGAACAAGTATAACTCCAGTTCCCAATGACTTTAGGCGTTGAAACTTTGACTGAGCATTACCTGTCCAAAGTTCTTCCATATGAGGTATATTTTACGACGGGACAAGTATTCATTTCCAGGCACCGTTCCCTTGGAAAGTCGTATACGACAAAATGCTGACGTCAGCAAAATTTAACGACGTCATGTTAAAAAGTTCTATTGTTTTAGAAACTACGTCTTTTAGTCTCCTTTTCACTGCTGTGACTATAGGTAAAAGTATGTTCTGAATCCGCCGCCTCTGTGCTACGACTTGATTAAAGTTTAAATTTGCTTATGGTAGACGTGAATATTTAAATCTCACCAGCTGAATAACGTTCATTTTATGACATGTTCGGAGGCGGATCCAGCTCTAGTCAGAGCAACACGATGAAGAACTAAACATTGCAATTCTAAATAGCCTGTTGTATGATGATGATGATGATCTACTTTAGAGAACCATCATCATACAAAAGCAATTCAAAATTAATGACTTTGAGTCTCATTTCTACTGCCGTGATCATTGAAAAGCATGTTTTAGTCCGCATCTGCATATGTCTTACCTATCATAATCAGTTCTCATATCTTCTAAGTAGATTGACATTCTTCTAGGTAAAGGAATGTCATTAAAACATCCTACTTCAAAAATTCCTGGAACATCTTTTAGCGAAATAACTAGAAAATAAATATATAAATTATGATTATTAGGATTGAGAGCTCTTGTCTGCCATTATGGATTTTTGCAGTTTTTATTTTCAGGACATATAATGTCGTCACTTTCTTACGCAGAACCTATAAACACTTTTCCTGAATGTCAATACAATAAAAATCGGAATATTTTTCCCGTTCGAATTTTGTGAACCATTCCTAGGGTCTATAATGCTTTCTAAACTAGTTGTGCCACATAGTTAAGTTAATACCTGGTTTACATTCCGGCGTTATTGAACAACTTTCATCTTTTGGTATTACCATTTCTTTACACTGTGTTGCATTAACAATAAAGTTAGTTGAACGTTGTATGCAGTCTAAAATCTTCAACTTATAACCTGCAAAGAAAAGAGAAATAAATATATTATCCGTATCGGATAACACGTGACTCTTTGACATTTAGAGAAAATGTGGAAATGATTTTTCTCTAAATGTGAAATAAAAATGTATAATCAGAATTAGATTATATCGATTTTTATTCAGTGCAGAATAAAGCAGTGGCGGATCCAGCCCTAGTCAGAGCAACACGAGGAAGAGCTAAAAGTTTTAATTCTTAATAGCTTTTGTATGATAATGGGTCTTTAAAGACCCATTATCATGCAAAAGCAATTAAAAATTAATGAGTTTGAGCATGCTTTCAATTTCCATTCCATTGCTGTGACTAGGTAAAAGCATGTTCTGGGTCCGCCTCTGTAAAGAGATAAGTGATACACACGTCGTAATGTTAAAAAGGTCATGTTATACACTTCCGCTACGATGAAAATGGTACGATTTGTAAATCTTAATGTGGATTATCTCTATCTTTCTGGGCCCAGTTGTTCGACAGTGGATTAAACATTGATTAGCTTAACCCAGCATTAAATCCGACTTTAACCAATCAGAATTGATTTCTAATCAATTCTGATTGGTTAAAGTAGGATTCAATACGAGATTAAGTTGATCCGAGTTTAATCCACTTTCGAACAACAGGACCCTGTAGTGTACTTACCAGTTCCACAATGGGCAATACAATGTCCATGAGTTGCTTTCCAATAATATTTTGTGGGACAATCTTGTAATGTACATGCTTCTGCTGTTCCACTTGGTTTTATAGAAACATTACATAAATCTTCACTCATTTCTTGTTGGTCTTCATCTCGTACACAGTATGCTTGGAACTGTTTTGTACCTGTTAAGAATAGCGTTAGCGTTATGGGACGGTCTTTCTTTCGGTCTATCTTTTACAAAATAATTATGCAGAAAGACACTCCTTGTACATACAATTAAGGTGGTACACCATCAATCATCACAACTACCATAAAACTCAACTGTAATTAGTTTTCTTCACTGCACAAAATCCAACTGTATCCGGACTTTTTTTCAGTCCGTATTCGTCGGTATTAAGACAGAATGCGATCATTCTGTCTTAATACCGACGTATACGGACTTAATACCGACGTAGACGGACTATATATATAGGTCCGGATACAGCTGTATTTTGTACAGTGCTTGTCAATGGGAAGCAAGCCAGGGATAAAAGAAACATTTTGAAATAATTTTCAATTTGCCTTGATTTTTTTGCCTCGATTACTAATACAAAAAATGCGTTTTTAGTGTGTTAATTGTAAACACATTATCGTGGAATCAGCATATGTAAATTGCCGAAAACTTTCACAAAACTTTCTCAATAGGTAGATAAAGGAATTGACATTTTGAAATTTTGAAATAATTTATTTAGTTATCACCTTTCGGGTGACCGGTTTGATATAATTGGCCAAAAAATATTTTTAAAGAAACATAAAATAAGATTGAGCTATATTCACATAATTTCTGAATGTTAATTCCTGGAGCAAAGTAAGAAGAAAATATGCTGAAGATTTGAATGCATTATAGACAGTATATTTGGGTACCTTAAGGTAGTTAAGGGCGTGTTGCTAGGGGTGTTGCTAGGGAATTTTCTGACTGGTTTACCTTATATACATTTAATTATTTGGAGATTGGAAAAAGATTTTGGTCTGAAATTTATTTCAGTGATTCTTAGATAGTGTAACGCCCCTTGGGGCGTAAAAATCCCCAAAATTAACTTTTTTTCATTTTTCAATGTTTGATTGGTGGTGTACCACCTTGAGTCCCTAATATAGGCTTACATAAAGGCAGACCTATGTTATGTTATATCGGGAAGCGAATTACAAAAATTAGTAGTCTAATTGTTCGAAAATCATCCAAAGAGATTTGATGAAAAAACAATTCTGGATTAGTTTGACTAACATTGATATCGAACAAATGGGTACTGGAAATCATTTTATTAAGCAGTGGCGGATCCAGCCCTAGTCAGAGCAACACGATGCAGAACTAAACGCTTTAATTCTTAGTAGCTATCGGTATGATGTTGGGTCTTTAGAGACCCATCGTCACACAAAAGCAACCGATAAGTTTGAGTCTCCATTATACTGCTGTGAATAAGTAAAGCATGTTCTGAGTCCGCCTCTGATAATAAAAGTCTATTCTTTGAGATAAAAATGAAACGATTAATTTTATCGAATTTAAGCGAATTTAAGGACTGGGTATATTTTCCCGAGGTAAAATAAGTTTTAAATATTCTGTAAAATAACTTTTCCTTCTCAATAATCCAAAAAAAGGTCATGATTATCAGTTCAGTTTTAACCTGATAAATTTTGTTATTTTCATTTGATTGATATATTTATGTCATTTCTACAATCCCAGGCAGTGACGGATCCAGCTCTAGTCAGAGAAACAAGATTAAGAACTATATATTTTAATTCTTGATTGCTTTTTGCCTGATGATGGGTCTTCAGAGTCTTAAAAATTAATAAGTTTGAGCCTCCATTCTACTGCTGTGACTAAGTAAAAGCATGTTCTAAAAGCATGTTCAGATTTGATTATTCAAACTAACCTTGACCACACGTAACTGAACATGGTGTATATCTTGTTTTCCAAGAATATGTTGGAGGACAGCTACCCATGTTACACGGCATGTCAATCAATGTTGGTTTCTGTATACCAGCACACATGGAATCAGCAACAGTGATGTTTGTATCTATTTCTTTACATATTGCGCTTGCAGGTTTGACGCCTAAAAATTGGTAACATACACTGCATGAAAAGCTATGTTGTCCTTTAACGATTTTATCAAGCAACCTGATGAAATCTGGAGTTTTACTCCAGATTTCAGTAGGTTGCTTGATAAAATCATTAACGTAAAACATGATTTTTTATGCAGTGTTATGCAATCTGTTATTGTCATTTCAAATAAATATCCAGCTAATACTGTTTCAAAAATGACGCAACGTCCCTACAACGTTGCGACGTTTGGTCTTGTGTCATATGAGTATGATTAGTAACTTTCCACATTGGCTAAAATTCGGATGTCCTTTAGATGTCCTCCGTAGTCAAAAGTTGCTAACTCTATTAGTAAAATCAAATCCTTCGTATTTAAGTTGGACATCGTCCAACCTTCCCCTGCATAAATATGTAGATAATCAAATGTCAACTACGTACTGTTCTTTGACATTTACTAAAAAAGTGTGTTAGGTTTTATAAAGATGCCTGGAAGTGGCGGATTCAGCCCTAGTCAGAACAACACGATGACGAACTAAACGTTTTAATTCTTAATTGGTTTTGTATGATAATGGGTCTTTAAAGACCCATTGTCATACAAAAGCAATTAAAAATTAATAAGTTTGAGCATGCTTTCAACCTCCATTCTATTGCTTTGACTAGGTAAAAGCATGTTCTGAGTCCGCCTCTGATTTGTAGTAGATATATAGTATATATAGTTGATTACGCAATTTTTTCCAAATCATTTATTAAGCCTGTAATACATGATGGTGACAAAGTAGTCACGCACTCTTTACCAATCTTGAAGCAAATTGCCATTTAAAAAACACTAGGTACAGTGGCGGATACAGCCCTAGTCAGACCATCGCGATGGAGTATAATTAATTTTTAATTCTTAATAACTTTATGTACGAAGCCGAGTCTTTAGAGACCCAGCGTCATACATAAAGTAATTAAAATTAATGACTTTGAGTCTTCATTGGATTGATGTGACTAGGTAAAAGCATGTTCTGAGTCCGCCTCTGAGGTATTAAAGGGTTCAAATAGTTTAATCAAGTATAGAAAAAAATCAGAATTTGGTAATTACTTTCCAGAGGCGGATCCAGAGCTTGAAAATAGTAGGCAAGTACCTACGAAGAAGTGTAAAACAATTAAAATTTCAAAGAAATTTTAATTGTTTTACACTTCTTCGTAGGTGTTTGCCTACTCCTGGATCCGACCCTGCTTTCCGTATGGTTGTGCTTTAAAATAATACGGAAAATTTAAAACCAAATTTCAAATAATCGCACATAATCGGAATCTAACATTGCTGGCCCACAACGCTAAAACAACGTTACAGTAACGTTATTACAACGTTAAACTTTGTAATAACATTGCTACAACGTTGTTTTAGCGTTGTATACCAGGTGGGTTATAAACCCGAATGTTTTGCCGTTGACTAAATATTCTACCTTCTGCACATGTCACTGAGCATTCACCATATTCTATAACATATTTATAAGTTTTCGGACATGATTCTGTGGAACATAGGGCTGTTGTTACTTCAGGTTTGACTGACGCTTCACAATAAACATCATTTACTGTTGTCGTATCAGATTGTCGTTGACAATGATAAGATGTAGTTTTAATACCTAAAGAAAAAATCAGAGATAGATGGTAGACTCAGCTTTGTTACTTCTTAGTAAGGGTTCGTCTCAAAAATTCGCTTTAATTTGCTTCACAAATCGCTTACGGTGTATACAAAGTATGCATAGTAATACTTCATCTGAGACGAAATTTGACAGGAATGAAGCGAATTTATAAAGCGAATTTTTGAGACGGTTAGGAACCTTATTATTAGGCCAAGGGGCGGGGGCACCATATGGTTAAGTGACGTAATGACGTCATCAATATATTTGAAATTTTGTCAATTTTGGCGACTTATTGTGGCCAAAATATTTATGATGTAGTAAAAGCCGAGAAATACGTATATCTGCATTGAATTAGCTATCAGAAACTTTAAACAGAATTGTAACAGCATGTATATATAACTCTAGAATTAAGTTACTGTATCATACACACTATTTTTAAAAAAATCGCGAAATTTTGATGATTTTGATGACGTCATCAAAAAAATAACGACGTCATCAAAAAACTTTTTATCCAGAATGTTCCTTTCGTAGAGATATACAGTGGGTGGTTCTGGCCCAAGGGCATTTCTTTACCTCAGTCATTTTATTTAAAATCTGTGCCAGAAATTTTTAACTCACTTTCGGCATTATATCATCGATTTCTGGCATATAAAGGAAATCCCCTGAATAAAGGGAAATCCCCCAACTCACTTTCGGTATTGACTGCGCATGCGCAATATTTTTTTGATATGTCTCAAAATATAGGGAAAGTCCTGATTCATACTATGTGGTTACCATGACAACATGCGTTAGAATTTTATCCATTAAGATAAATCTTGATTTTTTCAGAAAAAAGTATACAATAAAGATGAATCACTTAAGAAATAACCACAGTCGCTGGAAATCCAGGGGTGTTGCAGTTTACCCCTGGATATTGGAGTTTCTTCCGGAAAAATTTAAGACACAAGAGATATGCTCAGCGGCAGTCTTAGCGGACCCAAAGGTGTTGCATTTTGTTCCCGACTATTTTTTTACATGCGAAATGTGTCAGGTAAAAAGTGTGGACCTACTCGAGAGAGTGTCTGCCTACAAGCAGCGAAAAGCGCAGAAAGCCTCGATCAAAGAAGAGCTGCTCCCTATGGCTTGGCATCCTGACCGATACTGGGATTGGTGTATGCCAGAAGATGAGAAACGAGAGATTGAACAACTGTGGATTTAAACTGTTTTGACCGATTCGAAATCTCGATTTTTTTAAAAGAAACTGTATAATAAAGATGACTACGCTTGAATTTAATCAAAATACCGTTGCAAAAAATGAGTTCTACAGAGGTAAAAAGATCACAAGTCTACCAATTTTAAACAATATTGTTGTTTCTAAGGCGATACCGGCAAATAGTGGAAAAGATCAAAAATTTGTAATAGGGTTTCAAGATGGAAAAACTATAATTCCACTCTTGATTAAGACACCTGAAAATATTTTTTCATCTGGCGTTACAAAGTACAACGAGACATCACCTTATACAATGGGCTTCGATCTCTCTGAACATCAAGATTGGCTTGATCAGTATAGAGAGATCTGGAATAAAGTAGAAAAACAACT
>JAUCNQ010122250.1:0-10533 GCA_032352715.1 Bougainvillia muscus
TAAAATTATTGCCGACCGACCGAGTCAATTTATGCTTTAAAAATTACGCAGAACGAAAGATTAAATTGGTCTCGCCTTATGACCCTATTTGTTTTTGTTCATAGACTATGGCTGCTTGTTTTTTGTTCTTGGCTGCCAAAGTTGAAGAACAACCTCGCAAGCTGGAACATGTTTTAAAAGCTTCCCATCTTTGTCTAAATGCTAAAGATGAACCTGCACTTGACCCTAAAAGTGATGTAAGTTTATTTATCAATTCATTAAAACTTCATTGCCAATTTACTTTGACTAATATATGAATTGAAACATTTTGCCATAAGGACTCGCCGCATTATTCGTATCACAAATTGTTACTCCTGTTTGAAAATTGAGATACGAATTTTGTGGACAATCCATTTTACATTATATCAAAAAGCCAGGCAACTTGAAGTTATCAATCAACACTTACAGGATGCAAAATAATGATTTCATAAGTAGAAAGTCGTTAAAGAAGATGTGCTTAAGACGGCGCAATTATTGGTTAGCAATTCTCTTGAAACTCTTGAAATATAATGATTTAAAATTTGAAAACAGCGAATCGTTATTTCGTAATCTGACTTCCTGCGATTCTGATATTTTACTTTTTATTTAGGAATACATGCAGATTTCTACTGAACTTGTTAATAATGAAAGCATGTTACTACAAACGTTAGGTAAATGTTCTTACTACTTCGTTTTCTATAAATATTTGACAAATCATAGTCATGAGGAGTCTTTCTGATTTCCCTTTTTCAAGAAGACCCTTGTGAGAATTATAGCTAATGAATGCATTCTTGATTTCAAATTCTATTTTTTTCATTTTTTCAATTTCCAGATAGTCAAGCTGTAGTACGTGCTTAATTTTTTGTTTCTCAAAAGAATTTTCTCATATTTTTTTATAATATTAATTTATAGTTTATTAATATATTGGTTTTTAACACTCCCTCCAGAACTGAATTTTTCTTAAGTTGCATAGTTTCTTTGGGGGTCACAACCCCCCCCCCCCCCCAAAAAATATTGGCCACCCCTTTTGTGGTAAGCCCCCTCTAGCTCCCCCCCCTCAAAATAAAAAATGCCCCCCTCCCTCAAAAACATTTTCCCACAACCCCTGTAATGGAATTTTTCTAAATCTGCCAATTTTTCCCCCTGCATCGCTGTAAATAATAATGGAACATTTAGAGAATTGAAATGTTAACCAGTGTTTTGTGGTTTAATTACAAAACAAAAGTTATAATAGATCTAATTTAAAAGAGATGTAAGTTTTCCCACAACAAGTTTGCATGTCATAGCAATCATTTGACCCCCCACCCCCCTCTAACCCATTTTGGAAAAATCAGTGACCCCCTAGAAACTATGAGTTGCTCATCCCTTACCCAGGTTCCAACCATTCCTGGAATCAAGAATTTTTACTTAGAATTTCCCAAAAGGTCTTCTCTCTCTTTTGGACTTAAAGGAATGGAAAATTATAACATTGACCACCTTACCTGTAAAAAATTCCCCACGTTGAGTTAGCCACCCCTTAAAATTGTCTGTTGTACTATATACTGTTGAACAGACATTTTGACCATTGAATAAAGAAAAATTTATATGTAAATTATAGTTTTTTTAATTCAGAAGAATTGTTTTTGTACAAACATAGTAAATTGCAATACAAACTTTGAAGACAGTTCCTAAGACATTTTTCTCTTACAATAACAATGAAACCGCCCAAAGGCGGAAAGATTTCCATAAACCGATCACAGAATGCCTTACCGAAAACATTTCCTACTGAAATCTAACAAGTTTTTTTCGTGTTCATACTAAGCATGCCTGGACATATAAAGTATCCAACTATGTTTTTATTGCGTCTTGTACTATTTTAATTTCACTTAAAACAACTTTCTAATTGTTATACTAAATATCAGTATGAAAAATGAAAAGATTGGTTTTCAGGCCAAATCTAGCATAAAGGGCAATTTTTATTAAAAAAGGAAGAAATAATCCAGAAATGCATTTTTATAACTGTTAAAACGCAACTTTCCCATCCTCTTATTATTTCTATAATCAGATTTTTTTTCAAGTATTTTTCCTCTGTTTATATTGTAGGCTTTGAAGTATCTGTTGACCATCCAAATACATTTGTTGTAAAATGTGCACAGCTTGTCAAAGGTAAGATTAGTGCATTATTCACACGATTTTCGCTGTTGTAAATGTTCTTATTCTGTCTTCTTTTAAGTATACTTTTTTTAAATTAAAAGCAAAACTTCTCTCCTTTTTTACCAAAATCTGCAAAATTAAAAAAGAGTTAAAAAAGTTTGGTGACAATGGTTCTGCAATAGTTTGGTAACAATCCATGTTTTATTACTACGTTTACTCTTTTACTAATGATGACATTTTCAAGTGAGCAATTCATTGAGAAGATTTAGGATTTAGGATTCATCTCAAAAATCCCCTTAAATTCGCTTCACAATTCGCTTCATTTTCACCTTAGATAAAGTGCTATTGTGCATACAAAGTATGCACAATAACACTTCATCTGAGATGAAAATTATTAGGAATAAAGCGAATTGTGAAGCGAAGTAAGGCAAATTTTTACCAAATATATGCATGTTCTCAGAAGATTCTAATTTTTTTTGTTTGTTTGTTTTGCTTGTATTGTTTACTTTTATCCTTGGGATCGTTTTCATCCCAGAGGAAGTGTATACACAAAGATACTCCTTCTGAATAAAAATTGATACAAATTTCTATACAAATATTGCCGATGATCCCTTATTTTGTAGTACTTCCTATTTTTATTATTCTTATTTGATGTTATTTAAATCCCAAATAGAATCTGGATTAAACTGTCCTTAAAGTTTTTATGGGAAGTATTTTTTCATTTAGAATAAAAGTATCTGTGTATACTTTGTATGCACACCAAAAAACAGTTCTTTTGAGATAAAAATTGTACAATTTTTGATAAGATAATATCTAGTTCGTTATACATGCGAGAAATAAGCTTGTATTAACATTATTCAGCCAAATCACGCTATTTTTCTTGATAATACATACTTTCCTCCATTTTATTAGATTTATGTAGGTAGGTATCTTCCAAAGAATGCTTAGGCAGGCTGAACGTCAGCTAGTATATGCATTTAGTTATTATATCAATTTATTCTTTGATTGTAGCAAATACCAGATTTTATTGAATTCGAAACAACAACAATTAAAACTTAAGGACCGTCTATAAAATTCCTATCGAAATTCGTATCAAATTTCGTACAGAAGGAGTGTTTTTGTGCATACTTAGTATGCCCAAAAACACTTCTTCTGTGATGAAATTGGTTTGTATTACCATAGGAAATTAACGGACGGTCTTTTAGTAACCATTCACAAATATTGTATCAAATTTGCCTTACAATATTTGTGGCCAATCTCCTTAAAAATTCATTGTTGTTGGTTCTGTTGAACTCTATGGCATTTCCTTTCTTCAACATGACACTAGTTGCTTCCTGGTTTCAGTTCAAGCTGTAAAATCTTACTCCATTTACTTAGCTATGTCTGCTTTTTGAATTTATTTTCACTTAACCAAGTTTCTTTTGGATTGTACATTTGCGATTTACAAGAAACTTCCACAGACAGCTCTAGATCCCCAGCTAGCAACAAATGTGTACGTGTTAAAGAAAGAATATTTTAACAGTGCAGTGCAGTGCAATACAGTGTTGTGCAGTGGTATAGGACAGGATGGAGGTTAACACATCATGTGTAAACAGTTGTCCCACTGTCTTTTCAGCTAGCAAAGAACTTGCACAGACAGCTTACTTCCTTGCTACTAACAGGTAATTACAAGTTAGTGGTGTGTTTTTGATAGCTTTATCTGTCTGTTTGTGCACTGCACGGTAAGTATTAAAAACCACTGTTAGACAAAATGTCAACTTTTAACCTGATAGCTAACCGGATATTAGGTCCAAAGTTTTCTGCTTGTTTGGAGGATTATTTGTGATTGGTATGCAGTTGTGAACTTATTTTGGCCTTATCATTATCAAATCATTTAAATTTTGCACTCATACAATTTTCCCGCTTTAACTTTTGTAGGATTTTATAATTTCAAGTTGCTAATATAATTAAATTCGTACTATTCAAACTTAGAAAGAAATGTCTACGTCCTATACTTGTGAATGGGTCCTGAATAACCTTACGATGAGCATACAATCACCTATAATTCTTGCAATATGGTATCCTTGGAGAATGTTAAGAACTTTTCGTATCATTACTTTTGTACATTATTTATGTTTTAAATAAAACTCTCTTGGGTGGATATTGCATTAGTCTTCGGTACACAAAGGCATTTGTTGATAATACAAGTGTTTAGTAAAGTTTATTTGAATTTATCATGTGTCGCTACTGGTCATGTTTTAAAAAGTAAAGGGAAATTTATGATGTGAAAAAGTTCAAAAAGTTCTCCATTGGTATTTTGAGATAACCCTGCCATCTACTTGTGGAGTACAATTAGCATGTTCCGCTGGTAAATTGGTGTGGATGATTTTGTCTATTGCCTTCTTTGCTCTTTTTTCCAAGGGAAGTTACTCTTGCTGAATAAGCTACAGCTAAGAGTACTCTCTTTTGCTGTATGAATGCTGCTGAACAGTGCAACGGTTAGTTTAATTTCAATGCAACGTGCTAACATTTCCTTTTGAGAATAAAACAGATTAAAAACTGATTTTATTGAGATTTGTTAAATTGCAATCTATGAAAGTAGCAGTATTCTTGAATTTAAATTAACTATTGGGGAAGCCACTGCTTATTTTTATGACACTTTTAGTATCTTTAGCTATAACAGTTAGTTGTACCATCCTTTTTTTTATAGTTTACACTTAACAACGTTTTGTATTCAATATAAACCAACATTAGTGGCATGTGTTTGCATTTATGTGTCTTGTCTATGGGCCAATTTTGATGTAAGTCAACTAAGCTGAGAATTTAGAACTAACAGAAAAACACCTTATACTCTTAAAGCATGAAGTAAAATTTCTAATAGTATGTGTTGTTCTACTTATAAGATACTCCGATAGGAAATCTGAAGTAATATTTTTAAAAAATAATTACATGTTGTCATATGAAAATTTCTACCCTCTACGAGACGGTCCCTGAGGACAGTAGTGATTGTTTAAGGTGATAAGTTTAACATAATAACAGTAACAGATATTATATATTAAGAAAATTATTTTTATCACTTTCCGATCCTCATCCCAGGGGAACTGTCTCGTAGACAGTAGAAATTTCTGTATGATGACGTCGAAGTATGATTTTCTATCGGATATTATATGTTTCTTTAAAAATGCTTGAGGCTGGATATGCTTTATTATATTCTTCCAAAGAGTGTTTTCTATGTATACTGTATGAACATCGTGCTGTCTGCAGCGTGAGGTCATAAAATGTATAACCTAATTTTGGAGGATATGTTTGTACAACAAGTGTGTCTACTGATTGATTCCATTTTTGCTAGCAATAGTTTAGATAAGAACAGAACAAAGCACACGTCTGTCTGTGTCTATTAGCCCTCTTTTTCTTGAGTGCAACAGTGTGTATTTGAGATAAGTAAGTAAGTAGTAAGTAATAATATTTTCCCACAAGAGAGTCCAATGTTTTTATGGTATAAAGTTTCTAAGTTATTTTGTTAATGTTTTTGATCAAAATGATTTTTTTTTCTCATTAGATTCCGGAAACTGAAGGTAAAAACTGGTATGAATTCATTGATAACTCTGCAACTAAGAAACAATTAGAAGATCTCAGTTCATATTTTATAAAGATTCTTGATTCTTGTCCTACTCGTCTGAAAAAGAGGTTGACATCTGGTGGTGCTGTTTGTTATAAGGTGAGAGATAGAAGTTAAGCTTTAGATTAAAAAAAAATCACCTTAAAAATTCACCTAAACTCGTTGCACAAACAGTACCGTAAAGATTTGATTAAGCAATTTGATTGGGCGCTTCTAAAAAATTTTAACTTTTACCCTGAGTACTTTTTCGAGACGGGGGCTTATCAAATTTTTTAGAATATTGACCAATAACCATCCACTTTTTTGAAACATTGTCTTTAAAACACAAAAAGAATGGGAAAAAAATAACCATGAAAAAACACTTTGTCATTCTTGTCTCTCGAAATGTACTCATTATTTCAAATAAGCACCCATTATGCATGCTATACAGCTCATTATTCAAATGAGCGTCCCTTTCGAGTAGTGGGCGCTTATTAGAGATGGGCACTTATTCCAAATTTTAATTTTTACCCTTGGCACTTATTTGAGAGGGGCGCTTAAAAGAAGCTTATTCGAATCTTTACAGTATTACTTTCATCACAAATGAAGTGTATTTGCAAATAAGTGTAAGCAAATTGTTGAGATGGTTCTTTATTTTGAAATGTTCCATGACGCAAGTGTTAAAACGAATTATGTCACTTCTGCTGACGGCTAGTTTTCAGTTGTGAATGTTTCTTTATTTATTATGTGTATTGCAAGAGGTTTATTATTAAGAACGAAAAACGCTAAATCGAGTCTAATCCAGCTAATATATATTTGAACAACTAGGCTATTCTGAAGAAAATTCCTCCACTCTTCTTTAGTTTTTTTAAATATTTCTTTTAACTTTAGGATGGTAAGGTTACCTGTAGAAAAGAACCTCATGAGCTAACAAACAAAGAAGAAAAAGTCAATAATAATCCTACTAGTACAGACGATAAAACTAACAGTAAACATGACTCTACAAATTCTACTTCCAACAATAAAGATGCAACACACAAACCCTCACTGCCCAAATCACATTTAACCGGACTGTTGAAAGCACATTCGCATGACGCTACACCTCCCCCGAGTAGTCGGCCTTCTAGTTCACATAATTCAAATCATACACATAGTCATAGTAGTAAAAGACCATTTGAAAATAATCGTAAAAGGACTTCTGTACCATTACCTTCACACAGTCAGGATCATAGAAAAGTTATTTCAACGGCTACTGAAGGTAAACCCCAAATAAACTCAAAAGATAGTCAACACATCCCCAAAACTGCCGAACAAATAAAAATGGAACAAAGAAAAAAATGGACTCCGGAGCAATGGGAGGAATATCGTAAGCGTAAAGAAAAAGAAAAATTATATTTACAACGAAAAAAAGCTATGGAGAGTAATGGAAAACCCACTGACAACGGAAATAAGGATGCTCATTTTAAACAACCAGGTCGTGTACGCAAATCTTCACACTCTGAAAGTCCAGTCAAACGACAAAAGCTTGACGCAGATCATAACAAAAAAAACTCAGAAAAACCAAATACAGATGTTCATAAAAGTGCTGAGCATCGGCATAAACATAAATCTTCTCTTCTTTCTTCATCTGGATCAGATTCTGATACTGCAGTCCATTCAAAGTCAGCGAGGCCAAAAGTTAAGATCAGCCCGCTACCACCACCACCGCCACCTCCTGTATATAACAAACACCCAAATGAGTCCAGGGACAAAACTTTGTCTTTAGTAAGAAATGATGTTAAGCTAAAACCTCCATCATTTACTAATCAGAAGATTTCACCACCACCACCACCGCCACCAATCGACCCACAGTTTTACTAAGCAAGTAGTTTTAGATTTATAGATACCCAATCAAATTTATTAATGTGCTACACCTTTTTTATCGATAGCCAGAAAAAAAGATGGAAATGTGACAGAAAATCTGAAAGGGACCGTCCACAAAGTTTGCATGGACATTTTTTATCAATTTTCATACAGAAGGAGTGTCTTTTTGCATACTAAGTATGCAAAAAGACACTTCTTCTGTGATGAAATTGATATGATTTGTGATACGAATTTTGTAGACGCTCCTTAATTTAGTAACAGATAATTGCTTACTTATATAGCATTTCTTCTTTTAGGGAGTTTGTTTTGCGTTTATTTTACACCAACCTTTTGCCCTGAAAGAAAATTCAACCGGGTGTAAATTACCAATATGAGTTCTTAGTGAATTTCTACCGTTTAGAATTCGATAGGAATCGATCCTCTTGTGTCCTGTATTCATAACACGATCACAAGTGCGTATTCTGCATCGTGCAGGATTGTGACCAATTTTATGGAGATGATGTTTAAGGAGCCGATCACAATATTTGATCCGGGATTCGTGTTATTTTTACCATACTAAGGACCCGTGTGTTATTTTTACCATACTAAGGACCCGTCCACAAAATTCATATGGAAGTTCGTATCAATTTTCATACAGAAGAAGTGTTTTGTGCGTACTTAGTATACACAAAAACACTTCTTCTGTGATGAAAATGGTTCGTATTACGATACGAGTTTTGTGGACGGTCGGTCCCTAAGAATGCACAACTTCTTCTAAGCTAAAACTTGCAAAAAACTATTTATGAAGGGTGAATTTTTGAAGCAGTTAATAAAGAAGGTTTGTTACACGCTTGAAGGACCATTTCTTGAAAAGGACATGCTTTCTTATCTAGATGTTTTAGGAAATTCTACATGATTATACCATAATATTTCCACCTTATTAAATTTAGTCTGAAATAAGGAACCGTCTCAAAAATTCGCTTCATTTTCACCTTAGATGAAGTGTTATTGTAACACGTAAGTGTTACAATAACACTTCATCTGAGGTGAAAAAAGGAATGAAGCGAATTGTGAAGCGAATTTAAGCGAATTTTTGAGACGGTCCCTTAGGGTTCTTCTCAAAAATTTGATTTGTAAGTTCGATTTTTATCCGGAAGAAGGGGCATTGTATATACTACATTGTACAAACGATGGCATTTCATCTGAGATTAAAATAAAACGATTTATGAAAACCTTTCTTATGTGTCAAATTTCGAAAGACGTATAGTATATAATGTGTGTTTCATCTAAACTGTTTTTAACATTATTGTAATAGCCATGCATGAACAGCATTTTACAGGTCTTTCGTGTTCAAAAGATGATGCTTTGTACATTTGCGATACTATTTTTACGTGCATTAAACCATTATTGCGTAGTGTCGATTAAAAATGGTTATACACACTTAAACGATTCTGAAGCCTTTTGCTTCATTATAAATCGTTTCATTTCATTGTACATCACAGAAGAAATATCATTGTGCATATAAAGTATGCACAAAAAAAACCACTTGAAAAAAATGTATATCTAGAATGTTGAAACTAATTTAAGGTGGTAAGGGACCGTCCACAATATTTGTATCGCAAATTGTACCATTTTCATCACAGAGGAAGGGTCTTTGTGCATACTTAGGACTCGTTTACATGGAAAGTCGTTGCGGGCGAGATTAACTGTCATGGCCTCTGTGATTGGTTAAATTTTTCCGACGGAAAAATTTAACCAATCACAGAACCATGACAGTTCATTCCGTCTATAGAAAGTCTTCATGTAAACGAGTTCTTACTATATGCACAAAGACACACCTTCTGGATGAAAATTGATACGCATTTTTCTCGACGTCCCCGAACGATCAGCAAGTATTCAAGAAGTTTTTTTGTAATAATTTTAATCGTATGAAGCTAAAGAACCGTCTCAAAAATTTGCTTTATATGTTCATTCTGAAGAATAAGTGCACAGTGATGCATTAGCGAGTTTACGCGCAGTCTAATCTACGACTGCAACGCTGTAATTACCTTTGTGTATATAGGCTACTTGCATTCCATCCCGCGGGATGGAATGCACGTAGCCTATATACACAAAGGCGGATTCTACGTTGCCGTCGTACATTAGACTGCGTAAACTCCCTATTATCTAAGATGAAAATGAAACGAATTAACGCGAAATGTTGAGACCAGCCATAACAAAACTTGTATCTCGTAGTTTATATTTTGGTGCCAGAATGGCTACAGGAAAATTATAGTTGAATACTAATCTAGGCACTAAGGGCCCGTCCACAAAATTTGTAGGGGAATCGATTCGTACTTAGTATGCGCAAAAACCTCTTCTCTGATGAAAATAGTTATTATTATGATACAGATTTTGTGGACGGTCCCTAAATGATTCTTTTTTTAGTCATCCTGTAGGATTTCTTTTAGTATTTGTACGCCAGTTTTGTTATATAAACAGTGCTTTATGTGTTGAAATATTCAACAACAAATAAATAATAGTTCTTGTTAGGGACCGTCCACAAAACTAGAAAATCGTACCATTTTCATGTCGTGTAAGTATGCACTAAAACTGGATAAAAACTGATACGAATTTCCATACGAATTTAGTATCTTAAAACTGGACAGGGTTTTTTTTATATTTTCTTTTTTGATAGTTATTTAAAATGTAAGGGACCGTCCACAAAATTCGTATCGTAAAAATACGAACCATTTTCATCACAAAAACACTCCTTCTGCATGAAAATTGATGCGAATTTTGTGGACGGTCCCTAAGTCTTCGCTTGTTTGCCACTTTTTATGGTCACACTCTTCATGGACCTTAAATATAATCCAACAAGTGAATTTAGTGTTTTATAGAATTCATATTAGGGACCGTCTCAAAAATTCGCTTCAAATTCGCTTAGCAATTCGCTTCGTAATTCGCTTCATTTTCATCTTAGA
>JAUCNQ010122261.1:0-10531 GCA_032352715.1 Bougainvillia muscus
CCAATGCATCGCAATGTGCGCTGCCGCTGCCGCTGCCGATGTAAAAATGCAGCGGTCCCTTTTCGCTTGGGACGCCATATATTAACACAGTAGTAACTATAAAGCAAATGATTCAGGGACCTCCCAATCAAAATAAAAAATGTAAGAGTCCTTACTTTTCAAGTTATCCCCCTCCCTCGAAAAACATTTTCACTCAGTCCCCCTCTTGAACCAAATATTTCTTAACCTTATTAGGCCTAGGGGGGAGGGGCACCTTTTTGTAATAACATCTTTTCTACTAATGATGTCAAATTAAAACTTTCTGACAATTACTATATATCTATTAGAAAGATTTATGCCAAATTTCTAGGGTAAACCTATGGTTTTCAAAAATTACAGGTCGTTTTATTGGAAACTACCTATAAACTTTCCGAACAAATTTTTTTTAAAAACATAACTCTTTATAATAACTTATGAGCAGTCACAGATTCTTTTGTATTAGCTATAAGATACTTTAAACAGAATTGAAATAGCATGTATATAACTTTAGAATTTAGTTATTGTATCATACACACTATTTTTTAAAAAATCGTGAATTTTTGATGATTTTGATTATATATGTCATCAAAAACATAATGACTTCAGCAAAAACATTTTTTATCCAAAAATATTCCTTTCATCACAGAGCATATATGTACTAAGTTCTATTGTTATACTATAATCTTAAAAACAGTTATGGAGGGTTTTATTTAATGTACTATTCTTTCGTTTGTTTTTTGTCATTGGTTCCTTAACAAATTTAAGGATAACAAGCTACATTTATAAGGCATATCATTAAAAAACATGTAATTCAGCGACCCTAGACAAAATTCGTAATGAAAGTACAGCTGGGGGTCCTGAGAGGGTGGATACTGTTAAAACTGAAGCTGTCGAATCATTTTCACATCAAGACACTTTTCCCATGGTGAAAATGAAAGGAGTTCCTTCACGATTTGCGAGAAGAATCCCTAGTTTAGCTAACTCTTGATTGTATGCATCACATTTCCGATATTGCAGTTGACTTTAACCTACTGATCTTTTCTCCCAAAGTACACAATAAAACATCCAAAACAAAAATCCGGAATTCAGAAAATATCCAGAAAAGTGGCATCCTTGGTATAGAAATTCATAACAATTTTCATTGTAAGAGTTTCTTGGTACATACTTAGTAACAAAAAGACACCCTGTAATTTAATGGTATGATTTGTGATACATAATTTGTAGTAAAAACTCTCATATATAAAAGATACTAAACTTACAGTAACAAGATCTTCTTTTTCTTCATCCTGTAAGTTTTGTCTTTTAATCTAAACAAAGCGATAATTTTAATTGCATACAATGTCTATTTTTCCTTTACAATTACAGCCCTTGCAAGACTGTGTTTATTCTCATTTAAATTAAGGCGGGTTTCCACTTCAGTCGCTCTGGTCGCGCGAATGGACAAATGCACCTAATTTTATCAATTCACCGGGGTTGTGCAACCATAGCGAAAAAGTTCAATCCAGTTCAACTTTTCAAGTGACTGGTAGCACGATTGGTAGAGTCAACCAATCAGGATACAGAATCAACAAAATTACGCAATAATCTTGTAAAATGGTAGCTTGGTCGCACGACCAGTCGCTCGACCAGAGCAACTGAAGTGGAAACCCGCCTTTAGGGACCGTCCATAAATTCGTATCGTAATACGAACCATTTCCATGACAGAAGAAGTAAAATACTCTGTCTGTATGAAAATTGATACGAACTGTGTTGCGAATTTTATGTACTAGGGCTAGTGGGCCAAGAGTGGATTATTATATACCGCTCCATCCAATTTGATTAGAAATTGATTTTGATTGGTTGATGTCGAGATTCAGTACATATTTATTATACTAACGTCTATGCAACTAGAATCATGGTTAAAAATTATAAAACTAGAGCTCTAAAAATAAACACCAGACCAGACCATAAGTTTAACTAGTTTTAATGATCCAAAGTTGGAGATAAAGACTGTCTGCAAACAAGTCTTGACGCGCGCTATTGTCAAAAACTCAATTTTTAGCCATTTTTAGCCATTATTTAGCTACTTGGCACCAAAACCGACATAAGGCTAAATAAGTTATACTTCCAAATCACAGAATAATAAATTAGTCTGTATTGAGGTAATTAGTTTCTCTTCATTTCCTCCTAAGAATCACACAAAGAGAAAAACAAAAAATTTTATTTTGATAATATTAGTATTTCGTTGGCTATACTCAAGGTGCAAGATTTGACTGCCAACTACCGTACACTGACTAAGGAACCGTCTCAAAAATTCACTTTATTAATTCGCTTCATTCCTGTCAATTTTCATCACAGACACTTTGTATGCACAATAACACTTCATCTAGGGTGAAAATGAACCGATTTGTGAAGCGAATTAAAACGAATTTTTGAGACGAACCTTATCGTCTACTTGTATATTCAACTACTGAGCATGCACAGAAATCCGATAAATCCATATTGTGGTAGTATGTTTAAAAATGTTTGAAGTTAGACAGATAAAGGTGACCGTATAAAAGAACTAACACGCTACAAAAAAAACGTAAGTTGAAAATAATTACATCAAAAGAAATTATGAATAAAGACAAATTACAAGTTATTCTTACATCTACATAATCCAACCTTGCTAAACCTCCAATGAACATACAATTTCCAGGTTTTATAACAAACGATCTTGGAACAACCCATCGTGTTGGAGACAGATAGTTTATTTCTTTAGGCTCTAAATATCTTATTATCTAAACAAATTTTATTGGTGTAAAATTCTAAAGTTATGTAGGAGCTTCTAGAAAGAAAGTAACAGTAAATTAAAAATAAAAAAAATTAAGAAGATTTTGACCGTTAGGGACCGTCTCAAACATTCGCTTAAATTCGCTTCACAAATCGCTTCATTTTCACCTCATTTTCACCTGAGATGAAGATTGACAAGAATGTAGTGAGTTTCTTAAGCGATTTTTGAGACGGTTCCTTAAAATGCTAAGACTCAACATTTTACGGTTAAACTCTTCTTAATTTCTTGTATATCTTTGATTTTTAACTTCCTATTACCTTTTTCTAGTGAAGCGCTGAATCCAATTATGAGCATCGTTTTTACTGAAAATGTAGTTTTTAAAAGTCCATAGTGACACCGACGTTAGGTAGGTGTATTCATCTCACTTATTGATTTGTCTCCTCAAAAAGTCAATCGTTTCAATTTCATATCAGATAAGTGTCGTTGTACTTGTGCACACAGACATATCTTCTGAATTGATAGGAATGATCAACATTATGAGGCGAATTTTGGACACGGTTCCTCAATCTAGGCCTGAGAAAAAACAGCCCATGTTCCTAGGTGTGGCAGGGGTTGAATATGACAAAGATATCACTTTTAGTTTAACTACAGTTATCATCAGGAACTAATAAAGACCGGACACTGATCCTTTAATTCTGATGGTGAAATATGTAAATTACTTGTCATAAAAAGACCAAGTTTTCTTTGAAAACAAGGTATTTTTAAGGTTATTACGTAACCTTATTAATTTACTGCCGTCTATTCTAGATTCAAAATTTACAACAACTCAGGAGGTCTTTTTACATGTACTTGGGAAAACGATTTAAAATTTAAATACTTAGAGCCTCATTGGAATAGATGCAAACATCATAATATAATCAATTGTCCTATCAGCACATCATAATTATTGCATTCAAAAACAATGTATTTCTTACCTGAGATTCGTTAATTATTCCTGGAGTATCGTAAATAAAACATGGCTTTTCAGTTTTCTTCATGTCGTCTAAATGAACAAACTCTAGAGGCTTTTGTTGAATAGATTTTTCTGGATTGTCAAGTAGTGGAAGGATAGCTTTCTTAGCTGATCCTTCATCTTTAAAACCAACATACTCTAATAGTTGTTTATCAAATGAATATTCCTCTTCAACCTGATAGAAAAACAAAAAAGACATCCAATCAATTAATAACATTCAGTCAATTTTTATTTAGAACCATTTAGTATAAGGGTTCGTCTCAAAAATTCGCTTAAATTCGGTTCACAAATCGCTACATTTTCACCTCAGATGAAGTGTTATTGTGCATATTAATAACACTAAACTGAGATGAAAAGTGACAAGAATAAAACGAATTCATAAAGCGAATATTTGAGACGGGCCCCAAGACCCATTGTAACTGCAAACTGCTAAAAAATAGTCATACACGTTTTAATAACCCTGCATTTGCTGCAGGATTATGAAAGCATAATATCCAAGAGTTAAAACTTACTATGACAAAACAGATTTAAGAAAAAATTGATTCTGAATGGTTATAAGGATTAATCTCGGGATTAACCAAATCATAGGTTAGAGACCGCCCACAAAATTCATATTGCAATACGAACCATGATCATCACAGAAGAAGTGTCTTTGTGCATTTTTAGTATACCACACAAAACACTCCTTGTGTAAGAAAAGTGATACAAATTTCCATACGAATTTTGAGGACGGTCCCTTAATTTGAGTTAGATCAACTTGGCCATAAGCTGAATAGAAGTATGCAAAGAATTTGAAGATTATCTTACCATCCATGGTCCATTTTGTAATCTTTTTTGTAATCTCTGTAATCTTCTCATACTAATTCCTTGTCTTAACAAACTTTGAGTTGTGCCTGGAATGTGATGTTCGATGGCTTGTGTGGGAAGCTCACTTGACTTATGTACGTTCAGAAGATTCACAACTACATTGTATAAAGTTGATTTTCCTGTGTTGGCACATCCTACCAAATAAACATCTGCATCAACTTCACGGTGCTTATTAATTTTTTCAACAAGTGCATGTAAGCCGTATCCTGTCCTTGCACTGACTAAACATATATCTTTAAAGTTACAGTTTTCTAAACCATTTTCATAACAAACATCTTTCAAAACATCTTTCAAGTGTTCAAGTTGTTGTACTGGTTTCTTATCATCTTGTGGTAATCTATCCATTTTATTTCCAACAATAATTAATCGTTTCTTTTTACCTATGACTTTTAAAATTTTGTTAAATTGTGTACCATCAATATCAAACATATCAACTATGTATAAAATCAAAGCCTTTCTTTGACGTAAATGGCGTAACTGATCAAGAACTTCATTCGTGTGCATTGTAGAAAGTGGTACTTCATTGTAATGTTCAAGACGGTAACATGAATAACATTTTATTTTCGGTAAATTATCTGCTTTCACAGAATCTAAAAATTTCGTCCTTGGAACATAACCTACGTCTGTCGATGTAGTTGTTTGTAAAATTACACCGCATGCACCACATTTTGGTGGAAGTTTTTCAAATTCATCTGGACGAGCTGTAAGGATAAGAGTATGAATGGGAGAGTCTAATACATCTGGTACTTCTTGAAAAATATTTTGTTTTTTATCCAGTCTACTTTCATAAGATGATAGAACGGCTTTAACACATATTCTTTCGTGTGAAAAACGTTTTGATTTGTAAAGTGTTTTAGACGGTTTTAACAAATTTCTGTGAAGAAACTGTGCAACTAGTCTTGATGTCATGGTGTTCTAGATAGATAGTTAAAGCAGCTATTCATCTAATAATAAATTGTTTTAGTATGCACAGAGATATCTTTTTCTGTATGAAATTTGATGCAAATTTGCTTACACGTTTTGTGAGTGGTCATTAACAATTATTTTAGGGTCTGTCTAAATTATTTGTATAAAATTTGTATAACAAATTGTACCATTTTCATCACAGATGAAGTGTCTTTGTGCATACAACGTATCCACAAAGATACATCTTCTGTGTGAAAATTAATACCAATTTCCATAGAATTTTGTCAAAAGACTCTTAATGCAGTAAAAATTAAATACTCCAACAGAAAAACAATTAAAGGTAACACAATATTAATAGGTTTTAGATGGTCAGGAAAACACACTCTGGTGGCCAAAAAACTTTGGTAATAGTTTTAGATGCTTACCATAATAAATACACAGAACAAAATTCTTAACCAAATTTCATTGAAGGATCAATCCTTCTTCTCAAAAATTCTAAAATTCTGTTTTACTTATTGTTTCATTTGATTTGATATAAGGTGTCCTTGTATATACAAAGTGTACACAAAGACACTTCTTCTGAAAGAAAATTAATACGAATTCACATACAAACTATAGTAAATTTATATCGTTTCAGATAAAGATCATTATGAAAAAATGAATATGACATCTGATACAAATTCAACAGGTATAAATTATTATAATATGTTGTTGTTTTATTATTGTATAAATATTGATACTAATTTATTATTTTTAAAAAGTTGTGTTCACCAAGGAGGTTAAAATTTACTTTATAGCAAATCGTACCATTTTCATCTCAGAAGAAGTGTTATTGTACAATTGTAACACGTAAGTGTTACAATAACACTTCATCTGAGGTGAAAATACGTATACACAAAGACATTTCTTCTGAATGAATATTGATACGAATTCACATACAAATTTTGAAAACAGTCGTTTAAATGGTCAGGAAAACATTCTCTAATAGCCATTCAAATAACATAGAAAGTGTTTTAATCAACTACACAGAACTAGGTTAGCAGCATTACTTAGCTCAACGAAAAACATCAGGTCTATGATATGAAAATCCTTGCTAACTTAAAATGAATAAAGCTAGACTGACAAACTCTATAAAAGAACTTTCAATAGTACATAAAGTTTATTTATAGGTCATTCACAGAATAATAATATATTATCAGGACATTGGTTTTAATAACATTGTCTTTTTTCTCAAACGTCTGTGCAAGTGGATAGAAATGAGAGTTATCACATTATCCGTCCAAAGCAAGTCGCACCGTTCTCATAGCAGAAGATGTGTCTTATAACATATACAGAGAATGTGCATAGACATTCATAGAGAATGAAAATTGATATGAGTTTTGTGAACGGTCCTTAATCCACTGTAACGTTTCTTCAAGGTAAACTTTAAAGCACCATATTAAACGTCTTTTCTATAAAAGGCACATTCTGAGAAAACAAATTTACAATTCTAATGGACAATTATAAGTTATGAATGTAGGGTAAATAAGCAGGGTAATTAGTAAATACCAGAACAATAGACGAACTAAAACTGTTTGTATTTTTGAATATAAACACAATTATATATACAATATCTAAATTATACAATTTTTTAAAAGAACAATCTTATGCCAGGCATGCTAAGGAATGGGCTCCACACTTCGTATAACTTGGTTAATAAATAAAGATGTACTGCAGCTTCCGCCAAGGTCCATTGTTAAATGCTAAAAATATAAAAAATCGTTTATACAACTAGGTACAGTTGTTCGAATGTGCATAATACAGATTAACATAATCTGGGATTGAACATGGTTATAACCAATCAGAATCGATTAGAAATAAAACAAGAAGACTGGCGTATTGAACTCTATGCGCTTTCCGAAAGTCTATTACCTTAAGGGAAGAAAGTTCTGCGGGAAGAAACAATTGCGGAAGTAATTTTTGCATAATTTATTTTTGCGTTTTTGCCCCTAATCCGCAAAAATTACTTCCGCAATATTCGCTGTATTTGGACCCTTCATCCGCAAAAATAAACTTCGCAAAAATTTCTACTGTCAAATATTTCTTTCCTTAAGGTATGTCAAAATTTCTTTGATCTATCCATAATTGTAATGATAACCATAAAAAGCTTTCCTAAATCAACGATATTTATCAATATTTTTAACCGGAAGCTTTCGTTTAGAGTAGTTAAAAATAGTCCCGCTTGTAGGCATTTTGCTCTCAATAAATTTGATGAACATACAGTATACTTTAAGATCAGAAATGTTCGCAAG
The DNA here is from genome assembly GCA_032352715.1 of Bougainvillia muscus. Taxonomy (NCBI): domain Eukaryota; kingdom Metazoa; phylum Cnidaria; class Hydrozoa; order Anthoathecata; family Bougainvilliidae; genus Bougainvillia; species Bougainvillia muscus. The sequence goes on from JAUCNQ010122261.1 coordinate 7,847, forward strand.
CAGAAATATTTGCGAATTTCGCGAATTTTAGGCCTTTTTCGCGAAAGTAAATGACGTAAAAATTTTCAAAGATGGCGATTTGCGAATATTTATGCCACGAAATAAATTGAAAACTTGGCATTCGCAAAAAACTTCTTCTGCAAATTTTTTTTCTTCCTCCTGCAAACATAATTTTTTGTAATTTTTCTATCAATAAAGCTCCTATTTGGCAGGATTTTTTTTAAATCTTGCCAAAAAAACATGGTTGATTGTTCAATTCGCGAAAATTGATGCCGTGAAAACAGTTAGCAACTATAATTGAAAATAAATGCTGCGAAAATTTATAAGAAACACAAGGCGCTAAATCCTCAAAAACTAAGAAACATTGAAGAAACATGCCCAGGCTCATTTGAGACATTGGAGACATATGAGAAAACACTATTTTTAACAAATGTTCTAGTTTCTAAAAATAGAACACCCTATACATATTTGAAAACTTAATATAAGGTTGAATACTATAACTCCCCCCCCCCCAGCTCCATTTCATTGCTGCGACTAGGTAAAAGCATGTTCTGAATCTTCTGAATCCGCCTCTGCCTTGCCGTTATATTTCATACGAAAACAAAGGAAACATTTGGTAAATACACGATTTTGCTTGTTTCAGTGGCAGATCCAGCCCTAGTCAGAGGAACACGAGGAAGAGCTAAACGTTTTAATTCTTAATAGCCTTCAGTATGATGATGGGTCACGATGATGGGTCTAAGAGACCCATCTTCATACAGAAAGCTACTAGAATTAATCGCTTTGAGTATGCTTTGAATCTCGCTTTGATTTACAGTGATGTGACTAGGTAAAAGCATGTTCTGAGTCCACCTCTAGTAATATATTTTTTTTTTTGTAAGAAAACTCGACTTTTAAATAAACACCCGTCTCTTTTTAACGCCTCTCTTTAATAAACGCCCACCCTAAAACTACAAAAAAAATTTAAACACCCAATGCGTTTATTTGAGCATTTACGGTAGGTCAAATTTTTTGAAATAATAAGGAAAACCAAAAAGTAGCTAAAAAACATCTGAGAAACACTGCAGGCTGAAAAAGCTAAATTGTTCAATCTATTTTTCCTTTAATTGTCGAACATTTTTGACGAAATTTATGATTTTAATCGTCTGAACCAGGCTTTAAATATAACTCATTTAATACGCATGTTAACAAAAGAACTTCCATAAAAGAAATCATTCATAATTTTTTTTTGAGTTAAGTAAAAAGTTATAAACTTGTTGTTGTGTAAAAAAATAAGAAGTATAAGTTTGTAATAAAAAAATGTATGTTATACTTTTTTAGATTTCGCAAAATAAGAAATGAGCAGGGTCGACAACACAAGCATAAAAACACTTCGTTGCTAATACGATTTTAATACTCATATGCGCAACCCACTGTACTTGTTACCTAGCAAACGAAATTACGCATCACTAGCAAACTTTAGCAGCCTGGCCAACTTAATCCAAATTTTTTCTCGAAGCAATTCGGGTTCTAGTCAAGGCCCAGCCAAGCCAATCCGAAAATCCATTGAAAAATCAAATGCAGAGGACAGCAATGTTTTCATTTTGAGAACTGCGAAATCTCTCTTCTAAACTTTACTCCGGTGCTTTTTCGTGACGTCACAAATCTAAGAATTTGAATCTGAGGATTATGGATGGCTCCGAGCCAATTTTAAACTCTATGTGATCTTTGCGCATAGAGAATAATAAAAAAATATAAGGTTATCTAAAAATTGAACCTTTAAAGTTGGCAGAAAAATAATCTCATTGAAATATCTTTTGGGCTTTGGAATTAAAAAACTCTTAGTCTACAAAATTGGTATGGGAATTCGTATAAATTTTCATACAGAAGGAGTGTTTTTGTGCGATACGATTTTAGTGGAGGGTCCTTAAATTTCATGAATGCCAGGAACAAGAAGTCAGTCAAAACAAACTATACAATGATCAATAAGTTCATAATACCTTTCCTTCGGCTAACGTTTTCAATAGAGCTTCACGAATCATTCTTGCATGTTTCAAAAAACTATAATAGATATGGAATTACATTCAAGAAGAATCTGAAAATGTTTTCTTTACGTACTGCTACTACTGCTACATTACTTTTGAGAAGAAAATTAACGATGTCAGGAAATGAGGAGTGCATAGCGAAAACGAATTTATTAGAAATACAGAATTGGAAATTCGTATTAATTTTCATACAGAAGAAGTGTCTTTGTGCATACTTAGTATACAAAAGACACATCTTCTGCGATGAATATGGTGCATATTACGATACGAAATTTGTAGACGGTCTCTTAAAACCTGTTCATTATAAAAACAATGTTATTTTCAAATAAAGAATAGATGTGAGCACACAAGCACTTTCTGGGATGAAAATAGTACAATTCGGGAAAAATATTTCGACTAATTTTTATTAGACAAACCTTTCTACACTAGAGTATAGTTAGTATAAGAAGGTTAGTGCTAAGTTTAGTTTCCAGCGAACGTTATACCATCGAGTACCTATAATCATATAGTATTGTACCAGTCCCACGAAGGGTTCGTCTCAAAAATTCGCTTAAATTCGCTTCACAATTCGCTCTATTCCTATTAATTTTCATCTGAGATGAAGTGTTATTGTGCATACTTTGTATGCACAATAACACTTCATCTAAGATGAAAATGAAGC
>JAUCNQ010122272.1:0-10530 GCA_032352715.1 Bougainvillia muscus
AAAAGCTTATTTATGTAACTATGTTTTTTTATTAGAAGACTTGTAATAGTCCTTTTTAGGGGAGGAGTGGTTGTTGTTATGAGTTATCGAGACACGTAATCGAGTGTCTCGTTCACGTGTACTCGATACAGAATAAAGAAATACCTCGAGGTACACAGTCACTCCTCGAAGGTTATAAAAGAAGTATACGAAAACGTTAAATAGAAACCTAGAACTCGTTTCTCCCGTTACACATAGACCAAAACATATAGAACAATTCTCTGTTCTTGATCTTATGATTTTGTGCATCTCCATTTTACTGCTTTGATTGACTAAATAAGCATCTTCTAAACCCGCCTGTTTGGTAAGCGTAGTTACTTTACTCCCATTAACTGTGCTTCCCTTAACTTACATTTTGATGAACTAAGGGCTCTGTTATGTGATCTTAATAATGACCTCAGCATAATTGGGATAACAGAGACAAAAATTAATGATAAACAAATACATGCGGATTGCAGATTACCTAATTATATTATCGAACATACTCCTTGTGAAGGTGAATGTTCTATATATTTCTAAAAAATTGGACTATTCATGTAGACTAGATCTAGATACAATGGCATATAAATCAAAGGAACTTGAATCAAAATTTATAGAAATCCATTATAAGAAAAAACTGTTGTGGTTGGCGGCACATACAGACACACCCCAGTATGTCTGTTAGAGTGCTTATAACGACGACTATCTACAATCGCGGACAAAAAGAAATGAGACAAAATTTTTTGTAAACAACCGATTGTTGCTCCAATACTAGACAAAATATCCTCAGAAAACCAACCTCGTACCAGGGTCTTTTTCTAAGAGTGAAGAAGAATTAACATTTCTTGTTCTCCATCGTGGTGCTCTGACTACGTACTGGATCTGCCACTTCGTCTTTACCGATAAAGATAGAGACAAGAAAGACAAGAAACCCTGGGTATGAGGTTGTCAGAAAACAAGTCAATTATTTTGATGGGTGATTGTAACATAGATTTATTAGATTCTACCAGTTTTACTGACGCCACAAGATTCCTTAACATTATATCCTCCTACTACCTAGTACCCAATATTGTTTTACCAACTCGTATAACTAGCACTTCTTTTACGATAATTGATAATATTTTTTCATCTCTTGATCTACATCATCTCGTGATATCGGGTAACATAATATCCTCACTGACAATTTAGCACAATTTCTAATCTTCAATCAGCGAAATAATTCTCGTAAATTATCCACTTCTCGTAACAAACGTGATTGGTCTAATTTTAACCTAGATTTATTTCTAACTAAAATTGAAATGGTAAACTGGAATGAAAAGCTTCAAATCAATCTAGGCAATCCAGACCTGTCAGTGGATAAATTTTTTGACACTATAGAATTTATTTTGGATGAATCTGCTCCACTTATAAAATAAATCCACCTCAAAGAACAACATAAACTTATCATCGTCCCCATGGATGACTAAGGGTATCCATACGTCAATGAAAGTCCGCGACCGTCTCCATAAATCTTTTCCCAGATCTAAAGCACTGCACAAAATCCAGCCGTATCCGGATCTTTATACAGTCCGTATACTCCCGTATTCAGTCCGTATTCAGTCCGTATACGTCGGTATTAAGACAGAATGCTCCGGATACAGTTGGATTTTGTGCAGTGAAAGATCCTACACAGAAAGAAGGAGAACTAAAGTCAAAAACTTAAAATTATGAAGCCTTCTAGATTCGATTGGAGCAGTTTATCTGCAAATTTATATTTATTTAGACCAAAAATAAGTTGTTTCTTTTTTGAACGGTAACTACCATTACACCTAAAATTGTGTCGGCTACCGTGAAATTATCCAATGCTGGTGACGTAACTGGCTTGCTCGTCTTCTTTTGCGTTAGCAGTGCTGTTGCGGAAAGTAAAGCATGATTTAGAGAATATATGATTTAGGCCGATTGTACCTTTACTTTAAGTTATTCATTGGTAAAACAGACCACAGTTTGGGTCCACAGGGCCTCGTTTATAGCAAGAAAAACAAAAAGATTTTTAGTTGATGTTCTCGTAAAATGTAAAAAATATTTTCAAACATGTCTACATCTTTCAACACAACACAACACAATACAAGTCTTTTTATCGACCGCCTGAGGGTGGTCACTCTGGAGTGCCTGGGTGCAAGGTTGTGTTACTGGTTTTAAATCTTGACCCGATGCTGTGGTTCCATGTTTTATGGATACTCGTGCGCAAGAATATTGAAAAACGCGGCTCAAGTTTCAAGAAGACTCGGTTAGAAATGGGACCAATTTCACCATCGGCGTACAATAAAGGAGATAAAAGAATCGTTGTTCGAAAGATAATAAAATTTCTGTGGATTTTCTTGATAGTGTAGTTTATCTCAACAAATGAAAGCCAAACAATGCTTATTGAGAAAATTTGTAGTGCCCTAAAATATGTTATGTTATGTGGTATTGCTAATTTTTTCTGTTCGGTAAAGATAAATCTATGAATAATGCAAATTTTGAGCATGCGCAATAATTGTTCTATGGCTGTAAGCCGGTAGAACATTGGTTTAGGCGATTCCGTGATTCCATGTTCGCAAGTTTTGCAGAGTCAGTCTAAATGTTATTGAGAGTAGGGCTGTTATATTATAAAAGAATTAAAAAATTCAAGGTTATTTACATAACTGATACTTATACAATATTAACTGTTTTGTTGTATCCTTTAACATTTACTTTTTTCTAATGAAATAAATAACGTGCCTAAAGTGCAATATTTTGCTCAAATCATTGACATCATCTTAAACTTTGAACAAGATCTTGAAACTAAACAGTACGCTCAGCGATTGAATAAAGTTGATTAATTTTTTAGTCATTTTTATCGTATTGAAGGTCTTCACTCATATACCACAGTTCATAGACTATTTCATTTTCTTATGATTTATCTAAAGAATCAGAAAGATGTAAAACGCCCTGGGATCGATGTTGGTTACATAGCGTACCTGAAGTGAATTCGATTCGGTTTTTCATTCTGCGACACAACACTTTGCAGATACAAATTTAATTTCTGGGTCTTCTCGGTTCCAAACCTTTTGTTATCAAGAAGCGACGAGATAAATGGAAGGGGAGAAATTATAAACGGTATAACGATCAGTGAACATTTACTATAACCTACATTTGCTTGCGAAATGTCAAAATAATAAGGAAACACGTGAATGACGTAGTAGAAAGTGTACCTGTTGCAAAGTAATCGCCTCTAATCTACACTTCGCAATATTATATGCGAATGGGGCCAATCTTAGAGAGATTAATTCAGCAAATGACTTCTTTCGCGTATTCGTGGTTTTCCCAGCTAGCCGTAGAACGTACTATCGACACGGTTGTTTTATTCGCGATGAAATAAATAACTATTAGTTTTAGAATAATAGAGCCATCATAATAGCATTTAGATTTGTATGTAAAACACAATGTATCGAATAAGTTTGTTTAATTGGATAAATTTGTCGTCATCAAACTATGATTAGTTTATGATGACGTTGACGTGTTTCGCATAGGTTTTTTAAGCCAGCCTTCTTTGCATTCATGTTGTATAGAATAACTTTGCTTAATTGGAAAAATTCGTCGTCATCAAACTATGATTGCCGAAATACGGCAGTTGGTTAGTCCTTTGCTCTACAGCCAGTAGGATGAAGGTGGTGTGAGTTCGATCCTCACTACTTCTAATATAAAATTATGATTGGTTTATGACGACGTTGCGGTGTTTCGTATAGAGCCATCTTTTTTTATCAATATGCCCACACTGTCTGGGAAGTGTTCCTTGACCCATAGATTGGCCAGATTAGTCAGCGTCCTTCAAACTTCGGCGAGAGTGGTCGCACCAGTGTTTTCCACACTGACCTAGTATAAATTTTGTACTCAAGAAAAACCTCCGTCCATTATTAACTATTGTTCAAAGATCAACTGTTATTGTTTCAACACATTCTGTGCAATACAATAGAAACATTTCTATGGTAATACATTAGGGATGTCTCTAGTCTTACACTGATATGTTAAAATAAGTCCGAGCCACTTACGTCACGTTACTATGGATACATAATTAATACTTTCGGCTTTAAAAATTAAATGTCGACTTGCGTTGAAGAATATTTGTGCTCAATAACTCGCGTTTAAAAGATTTTCAATAAAAAATATTTTGCCAGGCGCAGTTTTTTTATGGAAATTGGAGCATATGTAGCAATTCTCCATAAAAATATTTTCTAGACAATTAGTTTCCCTTTAAGAAAAGGTATAAACAGTACAGAAATAAAATAGTCACTCTTTGTGATGATAGCAAAAAAAACTTTTATAAAATCTACTTCAAGGAGAACCTCAAAAATGCTAGCAAAATTTGGAAAGGCATCAAAAGCATCGTCTCCATTAAACTCCAGTCTAAACCGGCTAATATAACACTTACGGTAAATGGAATAAATACTTCTGAACCTGTAACTGTTGCTAATGCTTTCAATGATTCCTTCTCATCAATTGCTAAAAATATACGGAAAATACTCAGAACACCAAAAACCTTTAGGATCTTTCTAAAAAATCCCATACAGTATACTATATTCCTTTCACCTGTTTCCCCAGAGGAAGTTCTTACATATTTGTCTTCACTTGACTGTCATGAAGCAAATGGACGATCAACCTTAATTAAAACTGATATTTCAACACCGCTTGCAAACTTAATTAACTTTAATATATTCCGTATAACCGGTTTATTTCCTGAACGCTTTAAAATGGCAATGGTTCTTCCCACAAAAAAAAGCAGCAAGCTGGATTGTAATAAGTATCGACCGATCTTTTTACTATTTAAAATTGACAAAGTGCTTGAAAAATTGATTTATAAACGTGTTTATCAATTTCTTACAAAACATCAAGCCCTATTTACTCACCAGTTTGGTTTTCGCAGAAACCACTCAACATGACAAGTGCTCTTTACAAAGGTGAATACGCATGTGGAGTTTTAATCGACCTTCAAAAAGCCTTAGACACTGTGACACTTTTTATTAAGCAAATGACAGCATTATGGAATACGCGGTAATGCATTATCCCTTTTTTTTTATCCCTATCAGTCCCAGGTTGTGAATCGAGTAAATCTTTAATTAGCCATGGCGTACCTCAAGGATTCGTTTAAGAACCTTTAATTTTTCTAATTTACATTAATGACCTTCACTACGCAATTAAATTTTCAATTGTACACCATGTTGCTGATGATACAAATTTGTTATATTTTAATAAAGACCTGAAATCACTTGTCAAAAAAGTCAATATGGACTTAAAATCGCTCTGGTACTGGCTTAATGCAAATAAAATCTCCTGGAATACGGATCAAACAGAATACATAACATTCCGCCATCCATCTAGACCTCTATCTATACCTGTGAAGCTGAAAATTGGTGGTAAACGTCTTTTTCCCAGTAACACAATCAAATATCTTCCAATCTAGGGTAGCAACCCCAAATCAATAATGTTGCAGTCAAACTTAAGAGAAACATTGGGGTCTTTGCTAAAATTCGTCACTATGTCCCCACTGAAGTCTTACTTTCTATTTATTATGCCTTATTTTTTTCTCACATCAACTACTGTTGCCAGGTCTGGGGTCACCGATTAGCTTACAAGTTAACCGTATAAAGGTTTACATAACTGTACCCTTAGGCTTATTACATTTTCTCCTAACAGACAGACAGCATGCAAGTCCCTTATATAAATTAAACAATATACTTAAATTTCATGATTTTGTCGATTTTTAAAATGTTCTTATCTTGCATGACCTATACACCATTAATGTTCTCACAGTGCTTATAAATACCTTTTCAGTCAATTTCTTCCATGCCTATAACACTCGTGCCTCTAAACTTGGCCTTCTTAATCTGCCTATATATGACACTGAGTCCTTTGGTTCAAAATCTACTAAGATTCAATCTATTAAGTCCTGGAATAAAAATCAGATGAAGTTTGCTCCAATCCGCTTTTTTGACCTGTCTAGGTCCCAGTTGAAGAAACAACTTACAAAACCCTTTTATGACTCCTACTAATATTCATACAGTACCTGTCTGGTTTATATTAATTTTTTCCACCTTTGTGTCGTCCTGTCATCGTCCTGTGCTCTGTCCCATGCTATTGTAAAGTAACTTGTGATGCTATGTAATGTCAACGGTGGCCCTAGCGCCTATAGCAATGCTATTGTTAATGGTTTCCGGGCTGATAATTGATAATACACCAGCAATTAATTACTATTATTTATTTTTATGACTTAAACATTGTACAATTGTCTGCCCAAATGTATGTCACTTCAGCTTCAGTTTCAGTTCAGTTTCAGTTTCTTCACCTTTCGAAGAATCAGCAAAAGACAGATTCCCTGAGATCAAGGTTAAACTTTTCACGTGTCTGTCGTCTGTCATGGCACGTAAAATGGTTTGTCACTATCATCTCTATCTTAAACAGGTGTTAGGGGGACCGAAAAATAGTTTACTTATAGTGTAATTTCAAAATGCAACGAAAGCCCGCCTACTATTTTTCTAAGTAGAGATTTTTTTCTCCAAAAAAGTTATATTATTAGCTATACTCGGTATTTGAAACCCATCAAATAGCCAAAGTTTCCGGAGGATCGCAGCGCCTACCAAAACTCCCACTACATTAGGCTCATTTACTCAGCCCCCGCCCCCCCCCCCGCCCGACTTCCAAAATGGCAGCGACATCCCTGAACTGTTTAGCAATTTTAAATACTCAAATTCAACTTTATGCTTAGCAACTTTTGGTACTGGGACCTTAGTTCCTCATAACAATAATAACAAGAAAGCTTACACTTTGAACCTCTCGGTCGTTGACCAATGGGATCATACCTTGCCAAAACATAAGTTACTTAGTGAAGTAAGATAAAACAAACTGCAAGCGGTAAATATTGAAGGAATGGCTGGTGGTTCAAATACCTGTGAAAATACACGTACACTGCACTAAATGTATGAGCCAAGTATGTGACCAGATAAATTTTAGGAAAAGTCACAAAGTTTTAGGGAGATTGGACCAATAGAACAGGAGTTATGACAAAAAAACGAGAGGGGGGGGGGGGCACATTGTGCTCCCCCCCCCCCGGTTGAAATAGGGTTAAGTGACCATTCACACAAATCGTATCGTTATACAACCTAGTTTGTATGCATAAAAACACTTCTTCTGTATGAAAATTGATACGAACTTCCATAGGTAAATCCTCAAATAAACGCCCTCCCTTTTTTAACGCCTCCCTCTAACAAACATCCTCAATATGTGAAAAAAGTTTATTAACGCCTCCCTCTTTTTAACGTTCTCCTCTAATAAGGGGCGTTTATTAGAAAAATCGTAATATTGCTTATTTTAGGTAAGTATTTGGTGTAGAAATCAATTAGACAATATATGCTTTATTAAAATTAATTAGAAAACCAACCAATGTTCGGCATGGGGCAGTATGACTAAGTAGTCCGGAGACACCTATTTGGCGTATTTTTTCCAGTCGGAACTTCATCAGATCCCAAATACAACTGTCATGGAACGTTTTCCGCACAGAAGTCCCATTTGGGATCCATTTATAAAATCTCTGCTTTTTAAATTTTTTATTAACGCCCCCTCTTCTAGACGCCGCCCTCCAATAAACGCCCCCTCCCTAAAATCTTCGAAATGTAATAAACGTCCCGGACGTTTATTAGAGGATTTACCGTTCATATAATTCCATTTGTGGCCCTAAGAATAAATTTCTTAAATTAGTAAAAGACCTCATGGCACTTATGGCATGACCCCAGATCAAGGGATTTCCAGGTTCCACTATAAGCGCTTATCATATTACCATGAAACTTTCAGATGCTCTTCTTTAACGTAGAAGATCACCGAAATAAGGTGTCCCTAATAAAAATAGTTTTAACAGAACGTTTTATCGACGATTTTCATCTATTTAGCAACCGAAAAATAAGTTATAAATTGCAAATTTTTAATTCGGTTCCTTATTGACACCTACTTTTACGGTAAGAATACTCGTATTTACCGAAAACAGTCGTTTATTTTTGGTTAACTCTCTGGCTAGTAGTGGAGGGCACGATTCCGACATTTGTTCCTTATCTCCGACACCTGCCTTGGTTACGTCGGAGTTAAAGGAGCTCGACATATGGAGCACATCCGAAACCGTGTTAAACAACATGTCCTAAAAAATTTGAGTATATAGGATTATATTGCAATAACCATAATGGCTATATGCCGTGTCAAAAACGGATCTCACAACAATACGTGCTCAAAACGCGGGACATGCGCCGACTGAGTGGGATCGTGCCATAAATCAAGAAAGTTAAGTAACAAAACAACAAGGCCCATTGTTGCTTACTAATACTACAATTTGACCTCTCATCTTCCAATATCATTTCATTTTAGCTCTGCGTCTTTATCAGATACTTCTTTCATGACATAAGAGCCTCCAATGAATATGTTCGGTAACGCCAAAAGTAAAGTTAAACCTGTGTCTTTACGGGCAAATATACGATATCGTAAAACTCCGATTATAAGCCCCCCCCCCAAATGCTAATACAAAAGGTGTCCATTGTATAAGCTCCCCCGTGCATAAGTTCCCCCATGTATAAGACCATGTCAGTAAGGAAGAAACTACTACTAAAGTGTACTATAATGTTCTAGAATGTACTATAGAATATACTATAATGTACTATAATATACTTCTATAATGTACTTCTATAATGTACTATAATGTGCTATAATGTACTATAATGTACTATGATAAACTACAATGTACTATAATGTACTATAGTGTACTATGATGTATTTAATATACTGTACTAAATATCAGTCCATGTAAGCCCCCCATGTATAAGCCCCCCTCCCCATGTATAAGCCCATCAAAAAAGGCTTACGAAATTGTAGAAGCCCTGGCCTTATATTCGGAGTTTTACGGTAATCCATCAATTCATTTGAATTTTAGTTCAAATATATACTCTTCCTGCATGGTGAAGTTTATTTCCGAGAAAAATGGACATATCTTGTCTTCTCTATAGACAGATAAATAACCGAGCCACTACCCGACCGCCACACAACAAAAATTGATATACTAATGGACGTTTTAACGAATTTGCGACGTCGTTAAGATGTCTATTGGACATAATTTCTAAACTTTTGCCCACTTGGTATATACTATCAAAGTTTTCAACTGTCTTAGTTGCTCGACGATTTTAATCCAGGTGGTGTTGTGAAAATTTAGCTAAACCCCTACTTCGGAGAACCGTATGTCTTTATGCAAAGACGTATATAGCGTGCTTGGTTTATGCTATGAAGTTAAATCTAGAATCTTACATCCTTAAATCTATTGTATTGCATATAATCAAACCGGCGTCGAGAATTCCCACTTAGTTGAATATTCGGACTGTCTTGTACAACATTCTGTGTTTTCTCATTTTGTTGCAATTCCACATCTATGGCTTTCTTGACGTTATCCAAAACAACTGTCGTGGAAATATTTTCCGCTTTGCAAAATTTCTTGAATGCAACTGCATCTTTATGCTTTAACTGAACTTCGCAATCTTTTCCACCCTGACTCCAAACTTCTACCTAAGACAGCAAAATAATACAAAACGTCAACATAGGAAGGTGGCATATGCAATATCATTGCAATAAATTCGAGAACAACCGGTCATTAATTTTAATAGTTTAACCCTATTTTGTTAAAGCAAAAAAACAAACAGGGGGCGGATGACAGGAGGCATAATGGGGGGAAGGACGCTTAACTTAGACCCTGGATAAGTACAACCCCTACTAAGTTGGACCATTTTTGTCTCCGGTAAGGACTCCGGTACGATTGTTCGAAGAATTGAACGTTTGTAATTTGATTTTCTTTTTTTTAAAGTCACATTCTAATGTTCACATTTCTAGAAAAAGAGACATCTTTCAATAAACATCAAGATTTATTCCGCGTGAAGTAAAAAATGGTCAAATTGGTAGGCAGAACGCAAAAATTAATTCTTAACTTGCCCAAAAATTCCGATAAGTGGGACATTTTTAATCATAGTCCCACTTATCTGGGGTTCGCTTAAGTGGGACGTTTTTTTGTCCCCTTGCGTGTTCCATTTAACGGGATTCTAATGGTATTTTCCCTAAATAGTCATCAGGAAAGGAAAGTATAATGAAAAGCAAAAACAGAAATCAAATTTTGTTTTTTTGGGATTGCTTAGTCAGTTTCCGTTTCAGCAAAACATTGAGGTAATAATATTTAATTTCACTTCCTTTTTTTAACAAAATTAATTCTGGATAATAATTAATTGTGTAATTATAAATAAATTTCGATGGTAGTGAGAGGCGGATCCAGAACACGCTTTATTTATCGTTAGTCAAACAATAAAATTGAGATTAAACAAAGTAATTAATTTTTAAAGGCTTTAAAGGCTAATGATTATTTATGAATGACAGTGGCGGATCCAGCCCTAGTCAGAGCATTGCGATGGTGTATAATTACTGTTAATTCTTAATTATATTATGTAT
>JAUCNQ010122283.1:0-10530 GCA_032352715.1 Bougainvillia muscus
TTCATCTAAGATGAAAATGAAGCGAATTGCTAAGCGAATTTGAAGCGAATATGAAGCGAATTTTTGAGACGGTCCCTTATATATCGAACGTAATAACCTTGGAAAGCACAAATGTGATTTCTAATTTATAGAAGTTAGGTGTCTACTTTTCCTCTTTGATTTAAGTATTCCCATAAGACTGATAATACAATTGAATCATAGGGTTGACTGACTAGCAGTAAATAGCCACATGTGTCATCATCATACATACGAAAGCAATTAAGAATTAAATATTAATGAATTTGAATCGCTATTCTACTGCTGTGACTAATTTAAAGCATGTTCTGAGTCCGCCTCAGATACATGCTTTAACCTAGCCAATACAATGAAATGGAGAACAAAAGTCGTCCATTTCTTAGAGTTTAACAAATGGTCGTTAGCCAGTAACTTTGGTTTTAAACATGTGACCGATAATACAATCATACTCATATAAAACCTCGTCCCCAGAGAGGCTAGTTATCCTGTAAATGTTCGATTTAAAAATTTCAAAAAGCTAAGGAGGAAAACTTATCCCAAATTTCACGAAACTAAGCATGTGATTCCTGGTTAATCACACGAGAAAGAAATTCTCAGAGATCATTGGAAGACTGTAAAATTCGGAAAATTTCTTGTTTTTTTGCGTTATATGTTAAAAGATATTATTGCATAGCAAGTAAGGTTTCTCCAGATCTCTCCTTTAAACACCTGTTTGGTGTTTTATCTCTTTTATAAACATATTCAGTGTTGTGATAACGAACTATTTTTGATTTCTGCTACGTCTGTCCTCGGAGGTTTATCATCAACAACATCATCATCATCATCATCATTATGGTAGGGCTTGGTGGGGCTTGAATGTTCTACATGTTATGTTAAAAATGTTAAAAAATTAAAAAAAAATATTGAAAAAAATTTTGAATTTTTTTTTCAGGAACATTCTAAAAGACTAAATATCCTTGGAAGCGCTGGGAACTAGGGGGGCATGTTTGAACCAAAATCAAATTTTCAATTTTATCTCGTTAGTAGGGAGAAACCCCTTTCCCAGAGCCTCGTTAGAAATATATGTATGATCTTGGCAAAAGGACTCCTCTGCAAAGCAGGCCTGCGGCCCGCTTTTTGTTTCGCAAACCAGTAATTTAGGGTTGCGAAGTGTAAGCCAGTGACTGTGTTTGCCAGCAAAAATTAAAAATGCAGACCATGGCCTTGTACCCAGGGTCTCCCGTCTCTTCTGATAAACGTAGAACATAAAGCCTGGGAGCTACAATCCGGTCCATAAATTATGAGCTTTTTATCATTCCCCCCTCCCCCACTCCCACCCCAAAATCAATGCTGGTGAGAAAGTAATTTGCATGTCCAAGCACTCTTCCAAGCACCGTCCGCAGAATTGGTATGGAAATTCTTATCAATTTTTGTACAGCAGAAGGAGTGTCTTTGTACATACTAAGTTTTTGGTTGTTTGAAGTACCTAAAAAGTCAATTTCGTTAAGAACAGAATTGGTATGGAAATTCTTTTCAATTTTCTCACAGGTATACAGCAGAAGAAGTGTCTTTGTAATTACTAAGTATGCAAAAAGACACTCCTAATTTATGAAAATTCAAACGAATTTCAACACAAATTTTGTAGGGACCGTCAACAGAACTGGTATGGAAATTCTTTTCAATTTTCATACAGCAGAAGAAGTGTCTTCGTAAGTAATAAGTATGCAAAAAGACACTCCAGCTTTATGAAGATTAATACCAATTTCAACACGAATTTTGCAGGGACTGTCCACAGAATTGGTATGGAATCTATGTAAACATTTGTGTTTTCCAAGGTTATTACGTTATAGATACACTATGTTTTGAAAGAGTTTAAACATTCTGATTTTAGAATTTGTAGACCAATCAAAAAGGCCCAAGTTTGTTGACGTCAGTATAATCACTAAGGATCACATACGGATTCCAGCTAAGTGCCACAGTCTCAGATGCTCTTATATTCCCAAGACCTTAAAATGAGGAATACTTTTTCCATAGTAGCAAGCATTGCAGCTAGCATACAAAACACTAGACCATCACTTTAAGTCTATGAGTCGATCTAAAGACAACACGGAGCTCAAAATAATCTACTTAATTGAGCGCGAAGTTGTAAGGACTTCACTCTTCAAAATCGCAATAACGATGGCTTTTTTGGAAACAATGATATGTACGGACTTGTTTCCCATGAGTTAAGTTTGTCGACAAATACATTGACACAGTTATCAACAACATTGAAATCAAAATAACGTGATACAACAAAAAATCTATATTAAGCCTTACAAATATTTATACATAGAAAGCAGTTAGGTAAAGCCCCATCCCTAAAATGCGCATCAATTTTGATACAGGAGTGTTTTTGTGTATACTTAGTATGCACAAAAATACTTCCTCTGTGATGAAAATGGTTCATTTTGTGGACGGTCCCTAAAGAAAAATAAACACCATGAAAAAATCGGATCTCACACTTGTACAACAGTTAGTCGATGAGACGATTTTCGCCAGGAGAATTATTTTCGTTAAAATATGTAGTAATGAATATAGGTTCGTCTTAGAATTTCGTTTCCGTTTCATAGCCTCCATCTGAAGACACGTTTAAATGGAAAATCGTTGCGGGCGAAATGAACTGTCATGGCTTCTGTGATTGGTTAAATTTTTCCGACGAAAAAATTTAACCAATCACAGAAGCCAGGACAGTTCATTTCGCCTATAGAAAGTCTTCATGTAAACGAGTTCTGAGAAAAAAGTGTTATGCACAAAGATACTTCTTCTGTATGAAATATGATAGAAATGAAACGAATTTGTAAATGGAAATGTTCAGACAAACCGTAAAAAAATTTATCCAAAAGAAGCGGAAACCGTTACCACAGTCGGATCTAGAAGCTTGAAAATAGTAGGCAAAGTACCTGCGAAGAAGTGTAAAACCATTAAAATTTCAAAGAAATTTTAATAGTTTTGCACTTTTTAGCAGGTGTTTTTGGCTACTCTTGGATCCGACCATGGTAACATACAGCACATTCAAGGTACTCTGGTAGAAAACCTGTGGTATTTGTAAATCTTATATAGATGTCGTACGGTGAAATACGCCCTCTGGACGCTTCCTGGGGACGCGGTTAATTGTTTTAAGGTGATAGGTATTACATTATTACAATGATAAAGATATTACATACGAAGAAAATCATTATTTTCGCATGGAAACCTTGGCCCGGGGGAAGCGTCCAGTGGACGTTAGAAATTTTCTGTACGATTCAAAATTATCACTTCAGATTTTCTATCGGAGTACGTTTTTATTAATTCTTTAAAGGGCCGTCCACAAAATTGATACTTAGTATGTACAAAAACACTTCATCTGTGATGAAAATGGTACGAATTACGATACGAATTTTGTAGACGGTCCCTAAAATTAGAATTATTAGTGTAAATCTGACGTTAAGATGTCACATTAAAAGGTAATTTATTTTTTTATATAAGGATATGAAATAGGAATAAAATCGAGGTCACTCAAAAATATTTTATGAAAATTCTTATAATGTAAATTAATACATTTTCTCAGTGTTGATAAAAAGTACGGTTATTTGCTCATAACAACGGTTATGCTTTTATACTCAAAGACATTCCATTTCTATAACTTTTTGTAGCAGAAATAAAACAAACATTGCCAATCAATGTAGCCATCTACAGCAACAGATATATATACATATTATCGCATCTACTTCCATTAGCATTAGAATATCTCTCAAAATCCACTTTACAAATTCGCTTCAATCATGAATTTTCATCTCAGATGAAGTGATATTGTGCATACTTTGTATGCACAATAACACTTTATCTGATATGAAAATGAAGCGATTTTTGAAAAACATTCGAAGAAAATCAAAAGTTATATTTTTAAGGACAAAGGAATCTTTATAAGAAGAATAAAATCATCAAGTTTTCTTAATAATCGTTTCGTTCAATTCATCACTTGTAAACGCTCCTCTCTTTGCACTCCATATAGTGTAACCATCTAAAAAGTTAATGATTGAGTTAAGGGAACAACATTACATTCTTTAATTTCGGTTTTTCATGTCACATGTGAGAGTTAGGAAGCGAACTCGCCCCACTGTAATGTTCTACAGGGTTTACGATTGCCGTAAATAGCTCTACAGCCAGTAGGGTGAAGTTGGTTTGAGTTCGATCCTCACCACTGTTAATATATTACGTTGCATTCCTTTTAAACGTCTCCCAATCGGACGCTGAACCTTGAATTATGATGGGTGAAAGTGCCCCGTTTATCTAAAATAGTCCTTAAATTATTAAGTTTTCAAAGTAGACTACTGTAGGTCACTTCTTCTGAGGTGAAAATGAAACAAATTTGTTAAACGGAATTTTGAAACAACCCTTTCACTTTTACACAATTATCGAAAAGGAACTCGTATGTTAATCTCAGAATAAGGAACCGTCCACAAAATTCGTATCGTGATACGAACCATTTTCATCACAGCTTCAGCTTTACCAGAGTTTGACAAAGATACCATACAACATGGATCGAAAGTTGAGGTTATTCACGTTCAAACAAAGACAAAACCTAAGCCCTGTGACAGAGGCGGATTTAGAACATGGTTTTACTTAGTCACAGCAGTAAGTGGAGTCAATTAAGTTTTTCCACCACAAAAGATAGTGATTCTAAGCGAGAGAATATAAAATGTCACCTTTAAGTCTGAAAGGAATATTTGGTAAAAGGTAAAGGTTCGTCTCAAAAATTCGCTTAAATTCGCTTCACAATTCGCTTTATTTCTATTAATTTTCATCTCAGATGAAGTGTTATTGTGCATAGTTTGTATGTATAATAAAACTTCATCTAAGGTGAAAATGAAGCGAATTGTGAAGCGAATTTAAGCGAATTTTTGGTGAAAGGTAAAATGTTGAGAACTGTATATACAGATACTGCTTAACCCTTTGATGCACAGTAGTGTTATAGAAAATGGTTACATGTTTCAACAATCCTGAGCATTTTTTACATACGTAAATATGTAACGATTTATTAAAAAATAATTTTGAAGCATTTCAACAAGAAATTTGAAAAAAGGATACAAATACTGGAGATAGTTGCCAACAAACCACCCATTATGAGTAAATTTCCTTTTCTGTATTTTCTAACCAGCATTGATGGTGGAGGTTGTGGATTTAATTTTGCATTCATCTATAAACATAGAAATCATCATCTAAAAATTGTCTTAAACATTTACTTAGGGACCGTTATACGAACCATTTTTATTACAATTGAAGCGTTTTTGTCAAGACGCAAATTTCGAAACGAATTTTGTGGACAGTCCCAATTTATTTTCATGTAAGAAGAAGTGTCATTGTGCATACAGAGTAAATGACGTTTCTTCTGAATGAGAATTGGTAGGAATGAAGAAAATTTATAATGCAAATTTGAAATAATATGCTATTAACGATTGCACCAAGTTAGCAAGTGTAACAAAATTTCGGGTTTCAGCTGGTTTAGGAACGCCCCTAGCGCAGAAATAAATCTCGATCAATCTGTGTTTGTACACATCCATTTGCTATGCAAAACACCATTTTGTGTTGTGAAGTGGAATCAGGGTACGATTTAGGGGCCCGCGATTCGCCATTCGCTAGTCATTTTTACATTTCTGCTGGTCACTTTTATCTGATTTCTATGAACTTCACCGGTCAAATTGGGATCAAACCTTGTTGTTGTTGTTGTTGTGTGAGGGTCCGTCTCAAAAATTCGTTTAAATTTGCTTAAATTCGTTTCACAAATCGCTTCATTTTCACCTTAGATGAAGTGTTATTGTGCATACAAAGTATGCACAATAACACTTCATCTGAGATGAAAATTTATAAGAATAAAGCGAATTGTGAAGCGAATTTAAGCGAATTTTTGAGACGAACCCTTAAACTCTACTGTATATACAAATATTTCCGGTCCACTTTTAAAACGTTAATCCGCACGCTGTAGATACAAATAGTTCCACGCAAGTGTTTCTTTTTTTTCCTAACGATTTAATATTTGACGCAGGTAAATTTTTATTTTTGGGTAAATTCAGCAAGTGACTTAGCATTGGATAATATGTTGCTTATACAACGCAACACCCATATGATGCACTCTCCTTAAGCCAGCATAGCCTGTTTGTCAAACCATCGGATTTGTAATCTGATGGTCGAGGGTTAGATGCCTGTGCTCGACATGCTTGGAATCATGTCTGAAAAAGCTGCTCCTGGGGTCACCCATACCATGTTAGGGAAATTGGGTAGATGGTACAAAGTTAACTTCAGGTGTTTAAGGTGGTTGTCTAGGAAAGCACTTTCACTACTGTGGGACTGTGTCGTTCAGAAGAGCATTGAATACTCCAGAACCATCAACTTAATAAGTCGTGGCCTCTCATGGAAACAAACAGCAGGTGTGCTTGTGCTCAGATCTGGGGACAGCCAGTTAGCTTCCTAGTTAGACGTATAACATCCTTACAAAACTGTACTGTTCGCTTAATATGTTTTGCTGATTACAATGCTCCTTACTTACCTTACCTTACTGTTTCGTACTCCAGTTGATCCTTTGTATTCTGAACTAGGTCTACTTAAATTCAATGATCTTATCCACTTTCATAATGCTACCTTCATACACTCTATCTACCATAACCAAGTTCTGATGCCACTAATTGGCACATTTGCAGTCAACTTCTCTCTATAACACCAGGGCTAATACTAGAGGCCTAATAAACTCTCGCTTTGTTCGAACTAGCTGTTTTGGTCTTAAATCTGTCAGACACCAAAAAAGTGGAAAAAACTGTTATTAGTGGTAACCTTACTACAAAAATTTCAGATCATATGCCTAATTTTGTTGTAGTTGATAAGCATTCCCCTTGTAACCCTAAGCCTAAAAAACAGACCAGAGTTATGTGTAATTTTGATAGCGAATCCTTTAATGAAGAAGTAAGTTTAGTTAAACTGTCTAAAACAAATGACGTTAACTCTATGTTTGATGATTTCCAACAACAATTTTTAAACATATTAGATAGACATGCCCCTCTTAAAACCCTTTCAAACAGAGACCTGAAGTGGAAACAGAAACCTTGGATAACTAAAGGAATTCAGAAGTCTATACAGAGGAAAAATGTTCTTTATGGTAAATTTGTAAGAACCAAAAACATATTTTGGTACAACAGGTTTAAATTTTATAGAAAGAAAATTAAAAGACTCTTGTTTCTATCTAAAAAAAGCCCTTTATTCATCCAATTTTCAACAATTTCAAAGAAATTCAAAAAAAATTTGGCAAGGGATTAGGGATGTGATTCATCAACAAAGGAAAGACAGGTATAGTGAAAGTTTTATATACCAAAATGGGTATATTATCACCGACCAAAAGCTAGTTGCGAACCTATCTAATAAGCACTAAACAACTGTTGCAGATAAGTTGACTAGGCGAAGTTCTAAAGTTGCTCCAAACAATCAACATCAGTAAATCGCCTGACATATTTGGTATCTCTCCTAAATTCCTCCCAATCTTTGCATTGGGATTGTACCAAAACCTTATTTTGATTTTAAATGTATCTTTCAATACGAAAATTGCTGAAGTCATTCCACTGTTCAAATCTGGCTGAAATATGGAGGTGAGCAACATAGACCTATTTCTCTTTTACCTATTTTCAGTAAACTTTTTGAAAGGCTTATGCATTCTAGACTTAATAGCTTCCTACAACAACAAAAAGTCTTGTACAAACATCAATATGGTTTCCAAAAGAACAGATCAATAGTGCATGCCATCCTGGACATCCACTCCAGTAATAGTACAGATTGTTGATGCTTTGAAAAAAGGAAATACCCTGCTGTATTTTCCTAGACCTCACCAAAGCTTTTGATACAGTTAACCATAACATTCTCTTAAACTCTTATTTGTCTGACAGGCAACAATGTGTCCATACAAACCATTCGTACGATCTACTGGCGGTTACTTGTGGTGTGCCTCAGGGTAGTGTTCTAGGTCCACTGCTGTTCTTAATTTACATCAATGACATTGCTAACGCCTCAGCAAACATTAACTTTCAACTATTTGCTGATGATACTTGTATATTCTTTTCCCACAAAGACAAAAATATGTTGGAAATTGTACTAAATAGAGAATTGCATAAAGTGCATGACTGGCTTTTAGCAAATAAATAGAGCTTAAATATTGCTAAGACGAATGTTTTAACGTTTAGACCGAAAAATCAAAACAGTAATCAAATACTCGAACTCAACATAAATGGTAACCCCTGACTGAAAAATCTTCTTCAAAATATCTTGGTGTTCTTTTTGACAATAAATTAACCCGGCAAAATCAGATTGGCCGTATCTGCTCAAAACTAATTAAAGGAAATGCCATATAGTACTTGCAAAACTTAAACTTTTTACCTCAGAAAAAATTCTCCACAATGTTTACATCTCTCTAATCCAACCCCACCTTGACTATGGCGTCCATTCCTGGGGGATAGCAGCTCAAACCCACCTAAGAAAATTAGAAGTCCTCCAAAATAATGCAGTCAGAATTATCAACTTCAAGGGCAGACGGGAAACTGCCAACTACTTATAGGGAAAATTGCATACTTCCTCTTAAACTCAACTCTTACTTTAATCAAGGTAAGTTTATGTGGAAGCTTACCCATAATTTGCAACCAAGTTGTGTTGCTGATCTTTCTCCTTAAGTAAGTAAGTAAGTAAGTAAGTAATTTATTTCTTAAAGCAGGTTATAAAATTTCAGCTTTAAGCTGATGTGGACCTACACGGTGTAATCTTTGCAACGCGTGGAAATGCATCTGATAAGTTGATTTTTCCAGCTCAACGTACAGACTATGGTCTTAGCCATCTGATTTATGCTGGAACTAAAATGTGGAGTCAGGTCGTCCCTGGTGACCTTCGCTGTTTCGAGCGGTTCTTTTAAGGTTCATCTTATAAAGTATCTACAGGAACTAACCTAAATAAGATGTTTAAATCTTGGATTTATATTGTTTCCATAAGTTACTTCAGTTTTTGCTAGGTTCTGTTTTTGTTTATTTTTTATTTTATCCTAGTCACGATTAAGTCGTTTAAACTGTATTCCCAGTGCTATTATCTATTATCTATCTGATTTACATGTTATTTTAGGGTCTATCCACGGAACTTGTGTTGTGATACGAGCTATTTTCATCAGAGGGAGTGTTTTTTGTGCATGTTAAATATGCGCGGGAACGCTTTTTGTGTATGAGGATTGATGCGAGTTTCAATGCGGGTTCTGTGGATATTTTGAGGAGAATTAGTGAAAAATGTTTTTTTTGAGTTTTGTCCATTTCTAGAGACAAATTATTTGCAGATAGCCTTTATTATAAACCTGCCTAAAGCTTTTTCCTCAATACATACTAAATGTACTTATATATAAGAACAATTGAAACCATAAAATTTAACTAGCCATTTCTTATGATAGTGAGAATTGAAAATGTGAAAATGTGGCAATAATATGGGTAAGGGGGGCATCATTTCAAAAAATACAAAGTTAAGCCATCTTTTAGTGAAAACCAGAGCAATGATTATTTTTCAATGTAAAAATAAAAATAAAATAGTCAACATTTAAGTGATACATAAATAAGCGGTTGGGTTTTGAATCCCATTGCTATTATACTGGCAGAGACAGACCGTATATATATACCATAGAATATCCTCAATCATGTCAATTATACCGCTAGTACCTCATATGCATGAAAGTTATACAAAACACTTTGATTCCCATTTAAAAAAGTACCGTTGCTAAGGGAAAAGTGTGCCGTAACTAGGGAAAATTTTCTGGAAAACGGACCTTACTTCAACTGAAAATAATTTGTTTTTGAAAAATATGTCCAAGCTTCTGTTTTCACCCTTTAAAAGAGAAAAGGGCAAGCTTTCTAATGGTATATGATACTTCAAAAACTTTTGACACCTTTTTCCTGAAATCTTATCCCAAATTGACGAAAATTAAAAACGACGCAAAGTCAAAAATTCAAAATGGTAGAATTTGGAGCAAACAACTTTTTTCAGTTTTTTACACCTGGAGATTCACATAGTAAAACCCCACAACTCTGCCAAATTTTATGTAGTGAAACCCACTATGTAAACAAATAGTAGGCTTTGTGCGATTGAGCTTGTTAGAAGCATTTTTTGATTGGAATGTGATATTTATTTAATTTGGAGGAAAAAAAACTATGGTGGCAATTCTTTTAATAATGGGTGTGGTCGCTAGGTGACGTTATCGATTTCCTGGTCAGCAAAATATCAAAATCCAAATTTTTTTGTTTCATCAGATAGAACATGTTAAGAGCATTTAACGCACATACGCTACAGTTATTGGTGGGGTTTAGGAATAAAAAGAAGATGTCTTGAAGGCATTACAGGCCCGTGGAAAGCTAAAAACGCTTATATACTAAAATCGCAAAGAAAATGGACCATCCAGCATACCTCCAAGAATCCTAACTTTAATTAAAACCGAAATTTCAACACCGCTTGCAAACATAA